>JAJONR010002594.1:0-65299 GCA_029582245.1 Solanum etuberosum | reverse complement strand
TTATAATATATATATATATATATATATATATATATATATATATATATATATATATACATACATACATACATATATCTAACATAATTAATAAAAACAAAGAATAAATATATATTTACCATGTTAATGAGGGGAAAAATGACCAATAAATTGATTGTACATAAATGTATAAGAGTTATAAGATGATGAAACACAAAAGTGAAGTGGACTAATATTTTCTATAGACTTTATATAAGAGATCATCACCAAAAATCTATTAAAAGACGAAAATAATTGCAACCCAAAAAACTTATCATAAAATACAAAACCAGTAAATAAAGTGCATATATATATATATATACACAAAATGTAATTGATAATTATCAACGGTAGATTAGACCTATACAAATTTGTATGAGAGTAAAGAATAAACGTGCAGCGCACTCAATCAGTTGTACTTTCTACTCAATTTTTAAGAGTCCGTTTGGTTTAACTAAAAAAAGTAGCTTCTTAAAATTAGTTCTAAAGCTCATTTGAATTGGCTTAACAACGTAGTTTTTAAGTCAAAAAATAAAATATCAAATTTAAATGACTGTTAAATCAAAAAATAAAAAGTAAGGGAGACCTACTTTTTATTTATAACCTTTTTAAAGTCATTTTTAACTTATTTTAAGTTATTTTTAATATTGTCAAATACTTCATAAAGCTAAAAATGACTTAAAGTAGGTTTGACCAACTTTTAAGCCAATCCAAACAGGCTCTAAGAGAAAATACATAACTATTCTATTAAAGTAAGACCTGTTTTTTTAAAAAGACACTTGAGCTTTGCGAGGATCCTAGTACCTAAGAGTGTCAATGAAACGGTTTGATCGGTTATTTTAAAAAAATTATATCATCCTAATTTTTCGGTTATTTTATAATGTATAACCAAAATTAGATTTTTTTTTCAAAATCATCTCAATCATACCGGTTTCTCTTCGGTATCGGTATGATTCTATTAATTTTTGAATTTCTTGTACTTTTAAAGTATCACCTCAAAATATACTATTATTAAAATATTTCTTTCACAAGTATGTTCTAAGCACTTCAATTCTTCATCAAGATGTCAAGAATGTAAAACCTTGTTATCGCATTGTCCGATCTTGAACATTTAATTGGAATGCTTACATAGATTTTGTTGTTTGATGGAGTATTGTCTATTTATTTATTTTATCTTTAAAACGGAAGGATTTTATCTATAATTAAGGATCGTCCATACAAACGGAAACTGATCTAAGTGATGTAGTTCCAATTGCATCTCTTTCCAGAACATTAGTAATATTAGAATGAGATGCATCCAAAATATAAAGATAGTTTCTAATCATAGGTGGATCCTTTGATTTCCTTCCGAGTTCTACTAATGCGTCTGCAGTTCTATTAGCCTCCCGCGGGATATGTTTCAGTGGCGGTACTTCCAGTTGCTTGAGCAAAGACCTGCAATCAGCGTAAATGTGTGAATATAGAGTGTTGTTATTGTTTAGGTAGCTTAGTAGCACCTGGGAGTCAGTTTCCACAATAATGCGCTTTAGGTTTTTCTCTTTAGCGAGAGTCAGTCCATGTAATAGTGCTAACAATTCAGCATGGTAAGCGCTGTCCGCTTTGATCTTACAAGAGAATCCTGCTATCCATGCTCCTAAGTTATTTCTTATTACTCCTCCGGTGCCTCCATTAGTAGTTTTAGGGTCGAAAGAACCATCAACATTTAATTTGAATTGATTATCCGGTGGTTTTTGCCAAGAAACAGGAATCATTTGTCTAGGAGGGATGTTTTGATGAGAGGTCGACATATGAAAGTATTCCAAAGCTTAGAAGGAGATGGCTTGAATTATCCTGGACGTGATATTAGGCTGTCGAGCCTTAAGAGGTTGTTGCTTCTTGTTTTACAAATATTCCAAAGAATAATTGGAGTTAGCATGGCGGTAGGCACACTAACGTTGTAACAAGTAGGAGTTACAGACTTAGAGTGGCAAAGCTGTAAGATATTGTTACGGAAGTCATTACTATCTATGTCTATGTCAAATTTATTCCAGATATTACTTGCAACACGGCAATTTGCAAAAATATGGATCGTAGTCTCTTCTATATTAGGGCAAGTGGTACAATTTTTTTGGGTCGTGATGCATCTATTGAAAAGGGAAGAAGCAGTAGGAAGCTTATTAAGGAGAAGCAGCCACATAAAAAAAAAATATTTTGTTTAGAGCCTTAAGCTTCCAAATCCATAGGTTGGTAGTAGAACACTGATTTTCAGAATCCTTTTTAGAGGTTAAGATCATGTTATAAGCGCTCCTCGTGGTGAATTTGCCATTGTTGTTTTGATTCCAATAAAACACATCCTTTTTAGGCGAGGAGGTTTGGAGATAAATATTATAAATGGAGGTTAAAATTTGATGGTTAAATTCGAAGGAGACATGAGAGAAGTCCCGGCCATTATACGCCAACACATCCGAGACTACGAGTTTTAGGTTCGATTTATTCAAAGGTCCCTGGATGGATTCCCAGAGGGTATTAGTCCCTTCAATCCATCTTTCATTCCAAAGAAGGATATTGTTTCCGTCGCCAATGTTCCAGGAGATACCTTTATGAAAAATATGGTAAGATTTAGAAAGACTTTTCCATATATACGAGTCATAAGAGTGGTAAATGTTCTTGGACATAGTCTTTCTTGAAGTAATATATTTATTTTTAAGAACTTTCGCCCAGAGCCAGTCTTGGTTATTTAGTAATCTCCAATGTAAGCTGGCTAGTAGGGCTAAGTTATTCACATTAGTTTTCCTGAGGCCTAACCCTCCCATGTTAATAGGTGTTGTAACAATGTCCCGGTTTGCTAGATGAAGTTTCCGCTTTTTAGGAGACGATTTTCAAAGAAAATTCCGCTGAATACGATCAATATGGTTAATGGTAATCTTAGGAATTAAATTATATTGCATAGCATAAGTAGGGATAGAGGCTAAGACAGATTTGATAAGGGTGGTTCTTCCCACTAATGATAGGAATCTAGTTTTCCAACCATTAAGCTTCATGTTCATATTGTCAATGATGTATTGATAATCACTACTTTTTGGGTGATGATTTGTAATAGGTAATCCTATATTATATTTATACTAGTAAACTGAACCACGCTTCGCGCGGTATATTAATATTTTAAAAATTAAATTGAAACAAATAATATTTTACTTAGACCCGCAACTTTTTCTTTTACATATCAACAAATGATAGCAAAAAAAAAATGAATCATCAAAATAAGGTGAAACACCATAAAAATAATCAAAAGAAAAAATAATTATTTTTTTGAATTGGATTTGCCTCGTAAAAAAACAAACAACATTATTTACTTTTTTAAATCTATGTCCGAACACCTACTTAAAAGATACGAAAGTCATTTTAAGGATGTTGAAATTGTAAATGGACTTTGCATATTTAAAATCACATCTCCAATGAAAAAAATTGTAAGAATAATATTTCGCATCTACTTTACTCGTTACGTTCTTTCTTCCCCTTATTTGCTATCACGTCAATTGCTCATTAAATCTTATTTTAAACACTATATAACCCATAAAAAATTACCATTACATGCTATTCAAAATCGATATTAAAAAATAAACAAAGTGAGTAATGACCTAATGAAAAACTCAAAAGAAAAAGGAAATATTAGCAAAGAATTGGCACCGTAATAACCTTTAAAAATTATAGAATTCCAATATAATTTTCAAATGTTGTTTGTTTTTTTTCACACAGGTTTTGGGCTTTTAAATATAAAGGGGCGTTTGTATTGAATTGTTTTAAGTAGCTTATATGTTAAAGGATATATAAAAGTCATAAGTTGGGAACACTCACCTTTTGACTTTTAACTTTTTTTAAAAAAATAATTCAATTAAGCACTTTTTGTATTTCGCAAACGCGTTCAAAGTTTTTTTTTAAAAAAACTTTAAAACCAAAAACCACTTAAAATAATATATATGTATATATATATATATATATATATAGAGAGAGAGAGAGAGAGAGAGAAAATGGTACTTATGAGGAAAGAAACATTTATAGCATTAATTTTCGAAATTGTGTTTTAGTTCTAACAAATAAATATGAATGTTGAACTAAGAAGAGTGTCACGTCACTATTTTATTTTAGCTTTATTATTATTTTTATTATATATTATTATTATTATATATATTATATAATAATGATATTATTATATATATTATATAATAATGATATTATATAAATATTATTCAAAAAAAAAAAGGCAAAGCAAATTCTGTAAAATTATTTTTTGCAATTCTTATTAAGTTATAATAACATATTTCTAGGAATAAAAAAAAAAGGAAAGGAAAAAAAAAAAAGGAAAATAAGTGATTTAAGGAAATAATATAAATAATATTAATGATGAGATTAAGGGAAGGAAGTAAAAGAAATTAATAGCACCAATGATCATAGGAATTATATATGGTTATTTTTGATATTTTATAAAATTTTAATGTAAATTTTTCAGTCTTTAATAATTAGGAAAAATGTAATTAAAATGAAATAAATATCGATGCATGATTTTATTTTAGCCTTATTTATTATTATTATATATTATATAATAATGATAGTATATAATATTATTCAAAATTTTAAAAAAAAGGCAAAGAAAATTCTGTAAAATTATTTTTTGCAATTCTTATTAAGTTATAATAACATATTTCTAGGAATAAAAAAATGAAAGGAAAGGAAAAAAAACAAAAGAAAGAAAGGAAAATAAGTGATTTAAGGAAATAATATAAATAATATTAATGATGAGATTAAGGGAAGGAAGTAAAAGAAATTAATAGCACTAATGATCATAGGTATTATATATGGTTATTTTTTATATTTTATAAAATTTTAATGTAAATTTTTCAGTCTTTAAAAATTAGGAAAAATGTAATTAAAATAAATAAATATCGATGCATAATTTTTTTTGAAGAGTAACTTCATTTTTGAGCAATTATTTTAATAAAAATGGTAAAAAAATTTCAAAAGAATTGATATAAATAAATATCAATGCTAGACTAAGAAGGGTGTTATCACATTTTTTATTTTAGATATTATTACATATAAATATAAATCATTAGCAGGAGAAATGATCTAAAAGATATGACATATCAAATTCTATAAATATATATATATCTAAATATATATATATATATATATATGTATCTAAATATATATATGTGTATATATATATATATATATAATTCATATAAAATTATAATAACTAATTTCTTGAAATAAATATATATTAAATTTTGTGTAGTAATTCTTATTAAGTTATAATAACATATTTTTAGGAATAAATAAATAAAAAAAAAATAGAAAAAAAAAGTGATTTAAGAAAATAATATAAATGACATTAATAATGAGATTAAGAGAAGAAAGTAAAAGAAGTTAATAGCACTAATGATGGTAGGATTTATATATGGTCATTTTTGATATTTTATCAAATTTAAGATTAATTATTCAGTCTTTTAAAATTAGAAAAAATGTCATTAAAATTAGAAAAAATGTCGACGCATAATTATTTTTGGAAGAGTAACTTCATTTTTTGTGCAATTATTTTAAAAAAAATGTATTTAAAATGTCAAAATAAATGATATAAATAAATAAATATCAAATATATATATAATATTATTATAAATTTCAAAATAATTGATATAAATAAATAATTCTGTAAATTTTGTTTTGCTATTCTTGTTAAGTTATAATAATAATTTATTTCTAGGAATAAATAATTAAAATAAAATAAACAAAGAAAGGAGAAAAGGTGATTTAAGGAAATAATATAAATAATATTAATGATGAGATTAAGGGAGTAAAAGAAATTAATAGCATATAGTAGGACTTAAATATGGTCATTTTTTATATTTTATAAAATTTTAAGGAAATGTCTTTTAAAATTAGTAAAAAGGCCAAAAAATAAAATAAATATTGAGGCATAATTTTTTTGGAAGAGTAACTTCATTTTTGAGTAATTATTTTAATAAAAATATAAGAAAAATTTCAAAATAATTGATAAAAATAAATAAATATCAATGCTAGATTAAAAACGGTATCACGTTACATTTTTATTTTAGCTATTATTAAATATAAATAACTTATTTCTTTAAATAAATAAACAATTTAAAAAGTTATTTAAGGAAATGATATAAATAATATTAGTTATGAAATTAAGGGAAGAAAGTAAAAGAAATTAATAGCATTGATGATGAAATGATTCAAATATGATCATCTTTTCTTTTAAAATTAGAAAAAAATGCCAAAAAAATCTATCAAAAATAATTAGAATATCAATCATAGTATATATAAAATAAACTTTAATTAAAGACACATAAAAAAAATCAAGACAAAATAAAAGAAGAAAAGAATTAATAGAATAATTAAGTTGAAAGAAATAATATCAAAATTAATTTCGTTTCCTTTCAAATCACAAAACATATTTTCTACTTATTCTTCTCCTAATTTGATATGAATTCCATAAATAGATGGATTATTTCTCCAAATAATTATCTTACCCCTTGATACACTAATCACTCTTCCTATAAATTTTTCAACCAAATCATTTTTTTCTTTCTCAATATAACATTTCTCCTACCAATATCTTCGGAAGCATCATGATATACTTCTTTTTTTCTCTTTTGTTAAAGAAATTCGAAGGCCTAGAAATTTTATATCCTTATATTCTTCTTTATCATCGTAAGAAAAGAAAGAAAGAAGAAATGAAGAAAAGAGGAGGAGTTCATTGCTGTTGGTTAGAAATACTCAGATATGTTTATTTTATAGGCTAAATAATATTAACAGTTATGAAAACTGAAAAGTTTTTGGTCTTTTCATGTTGCATTTACTTAAATGTATATTAGTGTGAGGGAAGTTTTAAAGAATATGATTAATTGGGTAATTCATTTAAATGCTTTCAGTTTTTTTAAAATACAAATAAAAAATATAAAACAAATATAAAACTTCAAAAAAATGAGATAAAAGATAAATGGAAATGCTGGCCATAGACAGCTGCCACATCAGATTGTCCATATTCAGCTTTATATATATATATATATATAGATTTGAAAAATGTTATAAAATATATTTATATATTAAATTCAACATATTGTTAATGTATAAAATATATTTACATACATGTAAGGTTATTCGGTTCGGTTCGAGAACTTTTCATTTTTTATTATAAATTAAATAGACTATCTCAATTGTTCGTGACGGTTATACACTTAAATAAAAGTCCGTTGTTTTATTGAAAATGATATAAATCGGTTTGGTACGGTTATGTTCGATTCGGTCGGTTTTTCATATTCTTTTGACACCCCTACTAGTACCCCCTTAAATAATTTTAATGTGTTACAAATATCCCACTTTTTAGCCACCCTCAATTGCAAGAAAAGAACTGCAATCACACACCAATTATTATCTGTCACATGTTAAATTTTAATCTTTATTTTCATTTTTTTTTCTTATTAACTTCATTTTTTTTCTTTTTTTTTTCTCTTTCTTCTTCTTTCTTCATTACTCCTCTTCTCTTCTTCGCTGCCAGTTTTCGATGTAGCCGCCATCACCGTCAGTCCTTGACATAGCCGCCATCGCCACCAATCCTCCGACGTAGCCTCCATCACGTCATTGTTAGAATACCATCGTTCACCATTTATATCATCAAATCATCGTTAAATTAAAAATAAAATTACAATCAAATTATAAATTATAAATTAATAATCACATCCAATCTACCATCTTCTTTCCAATATCACAACAATTATGCAGTGGAACTCCATTACGATGAAGGTAATGAAATTCTATAATACTCTCAAATCGAAGAAATTTTCATTATTTACATGTTAAAGAACTATATAACAATTTATTTATCTTTTTAAATAGAACAATGTCAACGAAGGAGGTTCACAATAATTATTAATTTTTTGAAAAAAAGAAGGAATAAAAGAAGAAAAGGGAACGGACAGAAGCAAGAAGATAAGGAAAAAAAGAGTGAAGTAAATGGGTCTTTTAAATTGAAGAAGATAGAGAAAAGGTAGTTGGGTCTTTTGAGTTATGCAAAAGAAGATAGCAAAAATAAAGAATTGAGAAAGTACAATTCAAAAAATAAATGAAAAAATAACATTTCTAATTAAATAAATGCTTAAATAAATATTTATTTACTTTTTGGCTAACTCACTCGCTATCAGAGAGTAAACTACACTCTACATGCCACTTAGGCACGTAATGGCATAGTAAATTGATTCTAAATAAGAATAAGGGGTAGTAGGACCCCCCGCAAAGTGAAAGTATTTTTTTAAAACAAGTCTTACTTTAATGGGGTAATTATGTATTTTTTTGTTAAAAAATGAAAAGTAGGGGAATACCTTCTTTTAACTTTTAATAGGTGACTAATAATTAGTACCTGCAGGAAGATAATATTACTCCCGGCGGTGATTTAGGTTTTACTCTCAGGCATGCTGCCGGCAGACGGCCGACCACCACTAATGGATAGTCTGGCTTCTGCCTCATCATTCCATTTTCCACCCCTTCCATGTAAAACACAACCCACAATTGCCTACATCCCCACCTAGGAACATGTATGCTGATATTATTAGAGGTGCTGGTGCAAATTATAAAGAGAAAGTTGTTGTCGCAGTGGATCCTATTCCTATGAAGAAGCCGAACCTCATTGATGGTTTACCCACCGTTCATTTTACGGCACAAGAAATACAAAGAATGAATATTATTGAGAATTTGCAATTTGTTGTGGTTGGAAAATTCTCATATGGAGCTCCTGAGATTAATGAAATAAGAGAATTAATCCCAAAACAATGTGGGATCATTGGGGGATGTCAAATAGGCTATCTGAGAAATAGACATGTTCTTATGAGATTTGATTGTATTGACGACTACATTAGAATATTATCTAAAAACTCTTATTACATAATTGCTAAGGATGGTTATGCGTATCAAATGAGGCCTTCTATTTATGATGCCAACTTCAAGGCTAGTGAGGAGACATCACAGGCCACTACATGAATCTCCTTTCCAGACTTACTTCCAACTTTCTTTGTGAAGGAATTTTTGTTCTCCCTTGCATCTGTTGTCGGGAAGCCTCTACAGCTAGATCTTGCTACAATAAATAAGACTCGTCCAAGTTGTGCTCGGGTGAAGGTGCAATTGGATTTGCTTGCTGAGAAACCTGAATTTGTGTAGATGCAGTTAGAAAATGATGATAATCAAAAGAATACAGTTGTTAAAATAAAGATACAATATGATTCATTGCCTGCTTATTGTAAGCAGTGTAAATTACAAGGGCATGCAGAAGATGACTGTAGAGTACTACACCCAGAGTTGGTGCAGCACCACAATGAGGAAAGGCCAAATATATCACAACATATTGACAAAAAGAAACTTTACAGAGGGGCTATAAAAAGTAAATGGAAGCCTACTAATAGAACATTTACAAAGAGAACTGGAGAAATTATGAATGATAAGGTAGTGGAAAATGTGGAGGTCACTAGAAATAGCAATCCATTTAATGTTCTGAATCAACAGACTCAAAATGAAGAGGAGGCCATTGAGGAAGGAGCTTCTAATATGGTGCAACAAGGAGGGGAGATGATTACAAAGGTTAATTTAACAGCATGACAAACTAACAAACATGAAGTTACTTTGGAGGAAGTAGACATGGAAGATGGTGAAATAGCTGAGATCAAGAAGGATGAAGAGGAGGTTGATGGTGCTGAGGCTGTGTTGAATAATACTGTAAGTGAAATTAATGATGAGAGGGGTGATGGAAGTGAAATTGACAAGCAACCGTTGACAATTGTGGACAATAACTTGGAGCTTGCAGACTATCACATTCCTTTACAGATTATGGAATCAAATGCAGATTGACATCCTTCACTATTACATGGGCAGCATCTAAGGATTAGTGCAGAGGAGGATCACCAGATATTGACTGTAGTTTTCCCTAAGTCAGAGCCTATCCAAATTTTACATGATATGGTTTCTCATCAAGGTTCTGGGGAGCAACAAGTCACTCACATCATTGAGAATGGTGCAGTGGAAGATAAATATGAAATGGATAACTTGCAAATTGATAACAGAGTTTTTAAAGAGGCAGGATTAACACCTTCAACATCAAGCAAACACAAAGGTAAGGGTAAAGGTGAAATATTACCTACAAGATCTAATCCAAAGAGGGGGACAAGGAATGGGTCTAAATGATGCTGAAGACTTTGTTTTGGAATGTGAGACTAGTCAGATCTCAAATTCATTCCACAGAATACAAATGTTACACAGACATCATAAGTTTTCTATCATAGCATTGATGGAGCCTTTGCAAAGAATTAACAGCATTCAAGGATACAAAAGGAGATTGGGAATGGAGTATGCTAATAATAATTGCAATGGCAAGATTTGGGTGTTCATTTCAGCTCAATTTCAGGTGGAGGTTTTGTCAGACACTAAGCAAATGCTGACTCTTAGTCTGAAGGTTCTAGACAATAATCAACTCTTTGTTGTTTCTATGGTGTATGCAAAGTGTGATGCTGAGGAGAGGTTAAATTTGTGGAATGATATTTACTGCATTAGTAATGATATTAAAAATTCACCTTGGCTTATTGTGGGGGATTTTAATGTCATTATGAGTGAGGAGGAAAAGATTAGGGGTTTGCCTGTATACCCTGATGAATATGAGGACTTTGCCTTTTATGTAAACTCCTGTGAGTTGGTGGATGCCAATTTCAAAGGAAGCCCTTTTACATGGTGGAATGGAAGGATTGATAATCAATGTATTTTCAAAAGGCTTGATAGGTACTTCATGAATCAGGCTTGTATGGGAATGTTTGGGATAGTGGAAGTAGAACATTTAGCAAGAACATGATCTGGTCATGCTCCTATGTTGCTTACTTGTGGTCAACATAATCATTCTATTAGAAGACCTTTCAGATTTCTCAAATTCTGGACAGAAAGAGCAGAATTTCAGCAGGTAGTAAAAGAAAGTGTATCAGATGAGGAAGATGTGTTTATTTGTTGGAAACAAAAGATGAAGAAGACTAAAGCTGCCTTGTCAAGTTGGAGTAAGGTAGCATTTGGAGATATCTTCAAACAATTATCTATCAGGGAGAAGATTTTTAGAATGAAGGAAGAGTTATTTGAAGCTGCCCCTACCGCTGATAATAGAAGAATTTTACATCAGGCTCATGCAGAATTAAAGAAATATGTGCATTTTGAAGAAGAATATTGGAGACAGAAAGAAGCTATTCAATGGTTTACAGAGGGAGAAAAAAATACAAGGTTCTTTCACAGTTTAGTGAAGGACAGGAGAAAGAGGTTGAATATTAACAGAATATAGAATATGGAAGGAGTATGGGTGGAAGGAGTAGAACAGGTAGCAGGAGTTGCTCAGGATTTCTTTCAAATGTAATTCACATGCACTCATAATGGTGAGGATATCTCTTTATTGAGATATATTCAACCAAGTGTTAATGCAGGGGCCAACAGTAAACTGTTAGAACAACCTTCCAGAGAGGAGGTGAAGAAGGTTGTGTTTGATCTTAATGGAGATAGTGCAAGTGGCCCTGATGGATTTACAGGGTTTTTTTTTATCAGCATTGTTGGGATACTGTTGGTGATGATGTAGTTTTGTGGTTAGTACCTTCTTTAAAGGGTCCACTCTTCCTAAGTCTATTACTCATACTAATTTGGTTCTTCTGCCTAAAAAGAACGTAGTTAAGTCCTTCTCAGACATGAAACCAATTAGTCTAAGTAATTTCATCAACAAAGTAATTTCCAGGGTGATGAATGATAGAATTGGGGTTTTACTTCCTTCATTGATTTCCCAAAACCAATTTGGTTTTGTGAAAGGGAGAAGTATCATTGAAAATGTGTTACTGGCCCAGGAAATTATAGCTGATATTAGTAAGAGAGGTAATCCAACAAATATAGTTATCAAACTTGATATGGCAAAGGCTTATGATAGGGTGGATTGGAGTTTTTTGATAAAGGTGTTGGAAATAATAGGTTTTGATGTTGGTGTTCTGGATAAAATTTGGAGATTGGTTGCTAACAACTGGTATTCTATCCTACTCAATGGGCAGGCTACTGGTTTCTTTCACTCTACTAGGGGGGTGAAGCAAGGGGACCCACTATCTTCTTCCTTATTCATTCTTACTGCTGAAGGGCTTTCAAGAGGTTTAAATGTTTTGTTCTGTAATGAGGTCTATAAAGGTTTTGGGCTGCCTAAATGGAGTGATCAAATAAATCATCTTGCATATACAGATGATACTATTATTTTTACTTTTGCAGATGGAAATTCTCTAGATTTATTGATGAATATTCTCAGGGAGTATGAGAGACAGTCAGGGCAGAAGATTAATACAGAAAAGAGCTCTTTTTTTGTATATCACAAGACAACTTAGAATCTGATCTCTGGTGTTGAAGAAAAGACTGGTTTTACTAGAGGGAAGTTTCCTATAATGTATTTGGGATGTCCTATTGGTCATGCTAAAAAGAAGAAAGTACATTTTTCTTAATTGATGAAGAAAGTTCATAACAAACTGCAGGCATGGAATGGGAAATTACTGTCTTTTGGAGGTAAGGTAGTATTAATTCAAAATATTTTAAAAGCATTCCTATCTATCTCCTGTCTGCTATTATTCCCCCAAAATGTGTCATTCTAGACTTGCACAAAGTCTTTGCTAAATTTTTCTGGAAGTTTAGAGAAGTAGGAGATAACAAGCATTGGGTGTCTTGGTCTGAGATTTGTAAACCTAAGGAAGAAGGTGGATTGGGTTTTAGATCCTTATTTGATGTTTCAAAAGATTTATTTGCAAAATTATGGAGGGTTTTTAGAACACATAAGACTTTGTGGTCAAATTTTATGTGGAATAAGTATTGCAAAAAAGAGAGACCACAATTGGTTGAATGGAAAAGTGGTTCATTAACCTGGAAGTATATTCTAGAAGCTAGAGATTTGGTAGATCAAAATATTTGGTGGGAACCTAAAAATGGCCATTCAAGTGTCTGGTAATACAATTGGACACAGTTAGGAGCTCTCCACTACATATTGCCTATAGATACATCTAAAAACTTGCAGCTGGAAGAAGTTAGACAGTGTTATTTGAATGGGGAGTGAAACTCTCATATGCTGCGAACTAGTTTTGGGGATGAAGTTAACAAACATGTCATACAGCTGGTGAGAAATACAGAAGATGATGAACAGTGGGACAAACCTTGGTCGATGCTACAGACAGATGGAAAATTCTCAGTAGGTTCTGCTTGGGACTTTCTGAGAGAGAAACATGGACTTTGTATGAACTTCAACTATATATGGAATAAAGGAATCCCTTTTAAGATATCCTTTTTCATATGGAGACTTTCGAAACAAAGACTTCCTATTGGAGAGGTTCTTGTCAGAAATAGGATGTGTGATGGGGTGGTTTGTTGCTGCTGTGAGGATGGAGTTCAAGAGTCTATTGAACACCTTTTTAAAAAAAATTTGTCCAGCATCTAATTCTGTATGGAGTTTCTTTGCAGGCACTGTAGGTGTAGAAGGACCTTTTTTGCAATTGAAAGCCAATGTTTATAAATGGTGGAGTGCAGATGCCTCAACAAAGCTTAAACCATTGTTAATAGTTGTGCCAATGTTCGTATTGTGGCAAATATGGAAAAGAAGAAATGTTATTAAATTTGGTGGTTCTATGTCTCATATGAACATGAGAGGAGGGATAGTCAAGAATTAGTGTTATTGGCAAAACATTTATATCCATGGATGTATATGATACCTAATAATTGGCCTGATTTGGTGAGATTCTTGGCAGAGTATACTCCAAGGATAGGCTGTAAGGTGGTGTATTGGAATCTACCAAGGGAGAACACCTTCAAATGCAATACAGATGGGGCCTCTAAAGGTAATCCTGGGCCAAACTCTGCTGCATTTTGTGTTCGAAATGATCAAGGTGATCTTATACATGCTGAAGGAAAGATGATTGGAGTATCAAACAATCTAGTCGCAGAAATTGTAGCACTGAGATTAGGATTGGAATTCTGCAGAAATCAGAACTTATTTCCTCGGTATATGGAAACTGATTCATTAGCTGCCAAGAATATGATAGATGGGTTGTGGAACTTTCCTTGGGAGGTGGCATTGGAGATAAGGAGAATTCAAGTTCTTAAGGAAGGGTTGGAGGTGGCAGTTCAATACTCTTTGAGAGAGGAAAACAAACTGACAGATTTTATGGCTAACTTTGTTTTTTCTTTTGCAGGTACTGAAACAATAAGTTTTACAGATTTCCAGGATTTGCCTAATGAATCTAAGACACTATTAAACATGGACAAAAGGCAAATTCCTAATATAAGGATACAAAAGCTACAAAATTCAGGGAATGAGCACAATGAGTGATACAAAGACAAAGTTGCTTGACATCTCTAAATTTCAAGACAAATATAAGACCAGAATTCGTACAGATCAGAAATAACACATACAGAGGGCAAATGCACGCAAATAAGAAAGGAAGCGAATATAATTGGCAACGTACCTGAGGTAGACCGGAGTAAGTTTATCCCAATGCTTTAGACAGTGGTATTAGCTCCTTGTTGGGCTCAATCTGTCAAGGATAAGGGATCAAAGTTATGAGGTCTACTTTAGGTAAGATTAAAACTAAGCATAAGATCAAGAACATCACCTAGCTTGAAGCTTCTTTGCAGATACTCTGAGGTGGAGAAGTCTCCGATTGGGATGATTTCGCGATGTTGGTGGGACTTGTCAACGTCCAAAGTGAAATACACCCAAAACTCAAAGTACAGATTGGTTGATTCAAGGTGGCCGACGATGGATCAGGAAGAAGGAGCACAAAGAGATATTGAAAGCTGAAGAGTGAAGGAATAGGGCTCAGATGGAAGGAGATGCTAAGGAGGAAGACGAAGCTCGGTCATATTTCTGTTTAGGATTAACTTTCCAAATTTTTTAGTTCTTTTTGTTAATTGGACCGGGTATTGTTTGGGCCTGGTATTAGATTATAATAATTGTTCCTTTTTTATTAAATAGGGCCTTGCCCCATCCTTTAAATAAATAAATAAAAAACTTTTAACTTTTTTAATGTCATTTTAACTTATTTTTAACTTTGTCAAACACTCCCAAAAGCTAAAAATAATTTAAAAGAAGGTTTGACCAACTTATAAGCCAAACCAAACAAGCTCTAAAAATAAAAATAAATACATATATTAGTATTTGTTATAAAACTATATAAATAATAAGAAGAAATTAGTGGGGAGAAGAGAGAAAACTTCTTATTACTCTTGAAGGGATATTGCGGGATTAAGGTATATACTCAACTGATTTACCATGACGAAAACCTCTTTATTTATAGGGAAAAACTGACTTGGTTACTAAGTTGGATTCCTTACTTTTATCCAAAGGAATCTAAATAATAGACATTCACTAGAATACAAATATGTTTATAACACTCCTCCTTGAATGTCTATTTGATAGATTATGTGTCTCGTTAAAACCTTACTAGATAAAACTCAGTGGAAAAAAGTTCTAACGAAGAAAAAAAGTACACATATATAATAATCCGCATCTTGGATGCCTCATTAAAAACATTACAAGAAAAACCTAATGGGACAAAACCTTGTGAGGGGAAAAGAGTACATCGCGTATTAACTCCTCCTAATGAGAATATCAATACAAAAACTTGAATCCTCTCATTTCAAGCTTGTGCACCATCTTATCAAAAGTTGTAGTTGCTAGAGACTTGGTGAATAAATCGTTCAGATTATCACTCAAACGAATCTGTTGCACATTGATATCTTCATTTTTTGGAGCTCATGTGTGTAGAAACGCTTTGGCGAAATGTGCTTTGTTCTATCTCCTTTTATGAATCATCCCTTCAGGATCAAATAATTCTACAAGTTCCTCACTTCAACATTTTAAGCAAATAATTTGCTACTTTAGAAACTCTTCAAAATTTTCAATTCAAGTCATCAACTTTCATAACAATTTGAAAGGTTCTTGATTGATTTAATCCATATAAGGATTATAAACAAGTTTTTCGGAAAATGACATATGCTTTAGATTTTGAATCCTTAAGGAATTTTCATTTCAATTTTGTCAAGTGACAAGATTTAATATTAAATGCATGACATCTTCTAGTGTCTCGATTGCAAATAAAATAAGCTTTATGCTTACAAAGATGCATCATTCCACTTGATAAACATTTCTATGTCAGCATGCTTTTATAGACTTGAAAAAATCTTCTACAACTATATTAAAGCAAGGGCAGAAGCATCAGAAGTTGCCAAGTGGCAGCCTAATATCAAACCACTTGGCATTTTTAAATTAAGGCTCTTTAAAATAGAATTTAATTTTTTTCAATTGTTTAGAGCATAAAAATATAAAAACAATGACAATTAACCAAAAATAATTTTAGACTCTAAAAAATAGGATAAAAACATAACAAATTTGAAAATAAATTATTTAAAATGGAAAAAAATAAAGATAAAAATAAATATCAACTCTATACCACCCCTAACATTTCTATACCACCCCTAACATTTCTCAACCACCCCTAACATTTCTCATCCCTTCAGACTCAAATCTAAAAACGGATTGTCAAACAAAAAATATTTAAAATCTAAAAATCTTTCTAAAGGATAAGAATACTTTTTAATTAATTAAATTCTGTGAGCGCCACAAATATTCTCAAAATTTCAGTTTTTAAAAGAATAAATTAAATATATTTTTTAATTTTTTAATGAAAATTTAAATTTCAATAAGAGTTATCTAAAATAAAAAAATTAATTCCACATTTCTACTCAAATTGTATTACTTTTTTTCACTCTATCAATTTTAATAGTCTAATTTTTTTTAGAGAAACTACAACCTAAATAATATTTTTTAAAAGTATTTTTTTGTTGTGAAATTTTCGGTTCATAGACGTATTTTATTAATAAGCAAAGAGTAAACAACCTAAACAAAATGAGGCCCAAGTCCCAAAAGCAAAGACAACACATTAGGTTTCCTAATTTGAATTTATATCTATGTCTAATTGGAGAGTACTCAACACTTCTCATTCTCTGCCACAGTTGCCCTAAGATGCCGATTTGTTGTCGCAAGAATTCTCAGTTGTTTTGGCTCCTACTCTAGGTCATCTTTAAGCTCGAGACTTGTATTTTATGGTGGAAGCTCTTCCTATCATCTTCATTGTTACCTGGTAAGGTTACTTCCATCATTGTCTTGTCCTTTCTCCCTTTCTTATCTGACTCAAGATTCCTCCGTTTAGGTGATCAGAGTTTATCCTCAAGAAACTGATGTAAAAGGTTTGAAGTTCTTTGTGCAAGAGAGTCGGGTAAACCCTTTCTCTTTTTCCTCCTAATCGTCCTTCCTTCTCCATATTTATTACTGAGCTCCATGATGTTTATCAAATGAAAATGAGGTGGCGGCTCTCTCTCTTCAGTCTCTTTTGAACCCCAATGATGGTGACTGCTCCAACTGCCTGTTTGATTTTTGGTGAAGTTTTTTTGGTAGCATGGGCATTAATGTCTAGCTTTTATCACAACTATTATGTCTTCTTCCAGGCATACATTATTAAGTTCATAGTTGTGTGTTATAGTATCCTGATGTAGACATGTTCTGTAAATATCTGCTGCCTCCATGTATTTGCTCTTTTGGCTATTAGTCTTCCTTGATGTTGCTTTTGACTTTATCAATTTTTTATATTAATCCGCCTTGTTCTAATCCTCAAATTGGGAATTTGTGCTTTCACACTATTTAGATGCTTTCTAATGATGCTTGATAGTTCCTTAAATGTTTTATACTCCTTTGTTTGCTGTGAAACCACTACCACATTGGCTGAGAGGTTTGCCACATTGTTAGCTTCTCTAAAAGTATGTACGATGAGTGCATTCAGCTGGTGCATTCTCTTTTTTACTCTGTCTCCCCTCTCCTCCAATTTCTATGGTATTTTCCATTCCCCTCTTAACATCTTCATGAGACTTAATGAGTTTATTTCTATCATGACTTCCTTTGACTCATTCTTCCAATGAAATTCAACAGCCTCATAAATTGCTACTGATTCAGCCTCTGTATTTGTAGTAAGACCAAGTCCTCCAGCCTTGGCATAGACTAGGTCCCCTTGTAGTTTCTTAGGCAAAAGCCATATGAACTAAATTCTGGATTTCCTTTCGATGCTCTGTATGTATTTCACTTCAACTTACTAGTGGAGGTTTCCACAGTACATTGTAATAGTGCAATTTTGGTTTGTGTCTCCTTAGTCTCTCCACTATGTCAGACCATTGATGAGTGGTAGATTTACAATCAGTTGAGGTCTTTTTATTTCAACAATTAGTGTCCTCAATGCCTAATTATGTTCTATTCTTATAATATTTTGATGATTTGCACTGTGAAGGTTAAGGGACAAGGCAATGATGAATACTTGAAAGAATAGCCAAAAACAGGGAAAGAAGTGTAAACTCCACACTGGCATTCGCCTAACCAGAAGAGTGGATCACCCAAATGGCCTGACCTCGCCTAAAGTGACAGTACTCACAATTGAAGATGTTCAAAGCAGGTCGGCGAACTAATGAGCACAACGATGACTCACCAAAAGAGATGGGCGAACTGAATGACCATCGCCGAAGGTGACAAGACTTGGATGAAATATGAAGGCTTAAAAGGTGAACAAATGTGGTACTCGGTTATCCACTGGATGTGAAAGATAGAGTCAACCAAGTTCTCCTACTGAGGTTCAAACACCTGAAATCTGAAGTAAGAGAAAGGTGAGCTAAGGAGTAGACGAAGATCCGCTGAATCGTCTTGGTGAGCTCGACTAACGTCATCGAATTGGTCGCGCAGTGAATTTTGGGTGAAATTTTGAAAAACTATAAATAGCCCAAAGGAGAAAAAAAAGTATCAGATTTTAGAATAGAATTTTAGTTCCTAACTTTGTATGAGTTTTTAGAGAGAAATATTCTTAGTTTTGGGGTTTTAACTTTCACTCTTGGATTTTACAATTTGAAGTGGAAATCAAAGTGGATGTTGATTTTAATGGCTTAATTTCATCACATCCATGTCTGCATTCATGATAAGTATAATTTCTTTACTTTTTGTGATGTGTGGCTAAAACTTCGTGGTGCAATTATGGGGTTGGGTGTTGATTTAATATAGTGGGTATTGTGTTTTGATCTATTTTATTGTTGTTCATTCATAGATTTAGACTAATTAGCATGAGGTTAATTCATGGGTTAAGGTTGAAAACTTAATCCTACTTTTGATTTTTGATTGATTGTCGAAAGAGATCAATTGGAGTGAGTAATTAGTCTAATACATGCAATTTAGGTTTGATGTCTATGGTTTGCTTGAAAGATAAATTATGGGTCGGATCTATTTGCTCACATATGCTCGAAAGAGAGATCCCATAAGGTAATGGGTTGATTTTTAATTCACATAGATGAGACCGAAAGGAGATTCTATGAATTGGTACTATGAGATCGAAAGAAAATTAGTATCATTAAAGATGACCCAGCCTATCCATGATTGTTTAGCATTATTGAGCAACATAATTACACCTATGTGGCATTAATTTCAATCCTCACACTCCTAGATTGTTTCCTAATTGTTTGAATTTATGAAATTTTGATTTAATTGGGACTCTTGATATAAAAATCATTTTTCGTAAATTTGGTGGAATCATCCACCCATTTTTCTTAATTGCTACAAACGAATTGATTTAGAATCTCAATTTTTTGATAGAATTCTCTACACTATATCACTCTCTATGGGATTCGACTCCAAATCTTTGTTGGATATTTTTATTGATGACGACCGCTTATTCTCTTAATGGTTTTGAGGATAATTTGAGCGTTATAAAAAATGGCACTGCTGTTGGGGAGTGATGGCTAAGAATTCCATTTGATAAATTAGTTTGTAAATTTGTTTAGTTGTAGTAGATCATTGCTTGGTGTTGTGATTTATTGATTTGCAGGTATAAATCATGAGTGCTCATAGTAGTGACAACGATAGTGACTACAAAAAAAATGACAACATGGTTGACTTTAATGATATGCACATGAACATCATTCAAACCACTGGAGCCATCCGGTTAACTCCTACATCAGGGAGGGTAGTTTTCCATATAACCAGAACAATGCTACAGTTGCTCCAATTGAGAGACATATTTGGGGGTTTAGATCATGAGGATCCTCATGAACACCTTCAAATTTTTATGGATATATGTGGGCCTTTTGTGTTCAAGAACATTTCACAGGAGTCCATAAGGTTGAGATTATTCTCATTCTCTTTGAAGGGGGAAGTCACAAGATGGTTGGCAGAATTACCAAATGATTCAATCACTTCTTGGGAGCAGTTAATTGAAGCTTTCCTAGAGAGATTCTTTCCTCCCTCGAAAATGGTAACACTTAGGGACAACATCCAAAATTTTAAAAGAGTTGGGGGGCGGGGGGTGAACCACTACATGAGACATGGTACCTGATTTCACTTGAGATTTTATTTTACATATGGTTACTTTGTGCCTCACATATTCAGTACATTCTTTTGTACTGATGTCCCTCTTGGGGGATGTTGTGTTTCATGCCACAGGTACAAGTACTCAAGCTAATATAATCTCTCGATATAAGCATAAAATACTCAACGACCTTTGGTGAGCTCCAGGTTGCTTCAGGGCTTTTCCGAGTCTCTAGCATACATTTGAAATTATACATTAGTTAAGGGGTATGACAATGTCCTATCCCGTTATAAGCTGACTGTCTATCTTTTAGAGGCTTTGTAGACTAATGTCAAGGTAAAACACATGTTGTGTCTTGTTTTCTAGTGATCAAGGCTTCAACAACCAAGTCATATACATTTATTTTGGGCCTATCTATGTGGGTCTTTTATTAGAGTATCTTACTATACTCATCAAGGATTTATAATTGTTATAGTTGCATGAACGATAAGCACAAGTTATAAGTTGGTTCTCTCGGGTCTTTAGGGCATTGGGTGCCTGTCTGTCTCAATGAAACTTGGAGCATGACAATAGTGGTATCAGAGCAAGTCATCCTAGGGTGTCTACAAAGCTGTGTCTAGTAGAGCCTTACTTATAAATGTGTTGTGCGCCACATTTATTATTAAGGGGCTGCTTGGACATTTAGAAAATGTGACCTTTCATAATCTAGATTGTGCAATAGAGCTATGTTAACAAGACTATAGTAACACCTCAGAAATTAGTAGGCTAAACTAGAGCTAAACGTAAGGGTTAAAGTCATGGAGGAGGCCAAGGGCCAAGGGTAAGAGCCAAGGGAAAGGGCCAAGGCTGCCCAAAATTCCCAAGGCACTGCCCACCATGCCACGAGGGCCTTCACGGCCCGTGGTGACCACCACACCCCGTGGTGCCACTCATGGTGGTGAGGCAGTGGCTTCCCAAGGACTGCCCCATGTTGGCTCATCTCCACGAGCCACTTCACGGCCCGTGGTGAGGACCACGACCCGTGGGAAGGCTCGTGTTGATACCTTAACCTTGTGGAAGTCAAGCCAAGGTAGCTTAGCCACTGGTCAAGGGACCACAGACACCATGAAGGGCCATGAGACCCTTGACGGGCCGCGGTCATGGCCATGAGGCCTGGGCAGCCCACCTAAAA
Organism: Solanum etuberosum; assembly: GCA_029582245.1. Classification (NCBI taxonomy): domain Eukaryota; kingdom Viridiplantae; phylum Streptophyta; class Magnoliopsida; order Solanales; family Solanaceae; genus Solanum; species Solanum etuberosum. The sequence continues at coordinate 43,651 of JAJONR010002594.1, read as the reverse complement.
TGAGAGGTGTTTTGGGTGATTCCGGTTTTAATCCAAATTAAGTGAGGTTGTTTTGCCTTAACTTAGGGTCACTATATAAGTCATTTTAACTCAAAAACCCACCAATTCAACTCATTATTTCCTAAACCCAAATAAATCCCCAAAGTTCATCCTCTCCAAATATTCTCTCTCTAGAACTTGAAGAAGAATAAGAAGAAGGAGGATCAAGCTAGGGTTCAAGAAGCAAGGTTCTTCACATCAAATTATTGGGCTTTGTTGTTAAGGTATGGTAGATTTCATCCATGGAGTCCCTTCAAAATCCCAATTTCAAATAAAGAAATCCCCAAATGTTAGGGTTTGATTCCAAAGTCACGGGTTCCTTTCAAAATTGATTCTAATTGATGAATTATGTTATATTAAGCATGAATTGATGATTTCCTAGGGTTTTTATGATTAATCCCGAAGAACCCATGAAATCCCCATATTACTCAATTGTGATCTTGTGGTGTGGCTCTTTGTTGATGAAAGAAGAAAGTAATGAAATTATGCATGTAGTGATTGGGTTACTTGAATTATGATGATATCCATGTCTAATATTTGAATTCTAGATGTGCTGATTGAAAGTGATCTTTGAACCTTGAAAGGTCAAAGTATGAGATTGATGCATGTTTATGAAATCTATGTAAATGCTTTTAGAACACTTTGAGAGTGAAGTGTCTATGATTATGATGTAGTTGTTGGGTTGTTGAAAGAATATTCTCACATGCACACCTATGCATGAATATGATATGATGTGAAAGGTTTTCTCAAATAATGAAGATTCTAAGGTTGAAAGGCTTTCTCACCTAATTGAATCTTAGACTTTTATGTAGACATGGACAGTGAAAGGCTATTCTCACGCATGATCTAAGAGCTATCCTATGAATCAAGCTTGGATTGATTGTCAAAGACATTCTTACAAGAATATGAGTTAAGTCAAGACTTAATAAGTACTCCGTGGAAATTATTGCTTAGCACCGAGTGGATATTGATATGAGATGGGAGCCCTCACGTCAGTTGAGGCAGGGTTCTTAGAAGCAATCTCTTGGGATGGAAGCCCTCACGACAGTCGAGGCCGGGTTTCTAGTAGCAATCTCCTTATCCCATAAACTATGTGCCCTATAGGTTATTTAACTAATGGATTCACCTAAGATAAAGTTATGGTTCTACCTTAGGCAAGTAGGACACCCCTTGTGGGTAACACCGGGGGATCATGTTATAGCTCACATGGTCTCATGTCGGTTAATGCTTATTCCCACAACAAGAACAAGAATATGAATTATGAACTATGGTTACTCAATTAGCTTTGTATATGAGTTTCAAAGGCTTTAAAGATGATGATGACTATGTTGGCTATGCATTTATTACTTATGCTCTCTAAACTCTTAAATCATGTTTAAATTGATAAATTGCATACTTTCAAATGAATTGTCCCTTTTAGCATGTTTTCAATATTTTTATGCATGGCTATCATACTTAGTGCATTTTTGTACTAACGCCTACTTTTCCTACATTTTCCCATGTGTAGGGTCCGGTTCTCGAGGTGATCATTCTTGTGGCTAGAGCTTGGAATTGAGTATCTTCTGAGCTTAGTGAGTCCCCATGGTTTGAGGACGGTTTTTTCCTATGTTGTAGTTCCTGTCATGTATTTCCCTTTTTGTACATGTTGTATGGGCTAAGCCCTATTTCATTCAAAGATTGTAATAGATTGTTATATTGAGACTTAGTGTCTAGAATTCCGCTTTCGTTTATGAAAAATTTAGACTTGAAATGTGTTTTTACTCTTATTGTTCTATTTTTTATGTTATGAAGACTAAGTGGCTTGTATGGAGTCCTTCGGGGTTCTATACGCCATGTTACATCTAGGGGGTACCCCTGGGTCGTGACAAACTTGGTAATCAGAGCACAAGGTTTAGAATGATTCTAGGATTATGTCTTTTATGCCACGTCTATTAGAGTCGTTTTCATGAGTGTGAAGCGCGCCACATTTATGAATAAGAAGGTACAAGATGTTTAGAAAATTTCACTTCTTCCATTACTCTTAAGTCGTGCGATAGATTTTAACTCTATAAGGTCTTTCTCCTAATCCTTATCCGTTGGTCTACGTGATATGACTACTCGAAGGGCTTTCGCTAGAAGGAATGAGGAAGACAATGTGAATGAAAGAGCTCCTCTTCAAGGTCCTCAAGCTCCAATTGATCCTTTAGCCGAGAATGTTACAAATGCGGAGTTTAGGGCGGATTTTCAAGTCTTGGCTCAAGCCACGACGGCTCAAGCCAATGGAGAGGTGATTTCTCCCGTGAACCCTAATGTGAATTCCGTGGCTTCAAGAGTGAGGGACTTTGCTAGGATGAACCCTCCAGAATTTTATGGCTCCAAAGTTGAGGAAGGTCCTCAAGAATTTGTTGATGAGGTTTATAAGGTACTTGCTATTATGGGAATGACTTCGGTAGAGAAGGCAGAGTCAGTCGCTTACCAATTGAAAGCTGTTGCTCAAGTGTGGTATAATAAATGCAAGGAGGGAAGGCCGGTAGGAGCGGGTACCGTTAAGTGGGAAGTGTTTAAATTGGCGTTTCTTGATAGGTTCTTTCCCCTTGAGTTGAGGGAGGTTAAGATGCAAGAGTTTATTAACCTTCATCAAGGAAGTATGAGTGTGAAGGAATATGCTCTAAAGTTCACCCAACTATCCAAGTATGCTCCAATTATAGTGGCGGATTCGAGGTCTAAGATGAATAAGTTTGTGATGGGAGTGTCAGACATGGTAGTCAAAAAATGCCAAACGGCAATGCTTGTGCAAGATATGGATATTTCACGTCTTATGGTGCATGCCCAACCAATGGAGGAAGAGAAACTTAAAGAAAGGAATAGGGAGGTGAAAAGAGCTAGGACCGGTGATGGGAACTTCTCCAATACTAGATCAAATGGACAAGGTCGACCAAGGTTTAGACAAAGGTTTTCCAACCAAGGTTCCTCTAACGCTCCTCCAAGGGTCAACAAGGATAGGGTGTCCAACCCTAAACTTCAAGGAGGTAATGGTAGTGGTTCTTATGTGGCTAGGTCTACTTGTGTGAAGTGTGGGAAGAAGTATGATGATAAGTGCCTAGCCGACACAGATGGTTGCTTTGGTTATGGAAACAGTGGGCACAAAATGAGGGATTTCCCGATGCTTATGGCCAAGGGAAGAGAGGGCAAGCAAGCTCCTCCTAGCGGTTGAAACTCCAATACTCCCAAGCAAAACTACTTCTATGCTCTCAAAAACCGAGGTGAACAAGAGAATTCTCCGGACGTGGTCACCGGTATGTTAAAAGTTTTCCATATAGATGTGTATACTTTGTTAGACCCCGACGTTACTTTGTCTTTTGTGACATTATATGTGGCAATGAGATTTGATATGCTCCCTGATGTGTTGTTAGAACCTTTTTATGTCTCTACTCCTGTTGGTGATTCTGTGGTGGCTAAGAGGGTTTATAGAAGATGCCTCATTTCCCTATCCCATAGAGTTACTCTTATTGATTTGGTAGAGCTTGACATTTTAGATTTCGATGTTATACTTGTTAATGATTGGCTGCACTCTTATTATGCGTTGATTGATTGTAGAACTCAGGTAGTCAAGTTTCAGTTCCCGAATGAGCCTATCCTTGAGTGAAAGGGGGGAAATTCTATGCCTAAGGGTCAGTTTGTCTCATGTCTTAAGGCTAGAAAGATGATCTCCAAGGGTTGCATTTACCATCTTGTTAGGGTAAGGGATGTAGATTCTGAAATTCCTACTCTTGAGTCGGTCTCCGTTGTAAATGAGTTTCCAGAAGTGTTCCCAGATGATCTACCCGGTATTCCTCCCGAGCGCGAAATAGACTTCGGTATTGACCTTCTCCCATATACGCAACCTATCTCAATTCCTTCTTATAGAATGGCCCCGACTGAGTTAAAGGAGTTGAAACAACAGTTGAAGGACTTGTTGGATAAGGGCTTCATTCGACTGAGTATCTCTTCATGGGGTGATCCCGTGTTGTTTGTTAGAAAGAAAGATGGGTCTCTTTGTATGTGCATCGATTATTGTCAGTTGAACAAAGTGACCATTAAGAACAAGTATCCTCTTCTAAGGATAGATGATTTGTTTGATCAATTACAAGGGGCAAGTTACTTCTCGAAAATTGACCTTAGGTCGGGTTATCACCAATTAAAGGTGAGAGATGAAGATATTCCAAAAACGGCTTTTAGAACCCGGTATGGTCATTATGAATTTTCGATTATGTCGTTTGGGTTGACTAATGCTCTGGCGGCGTTTATGGACTTGATGAATAAGGTGTTTAGACAATACCTTGACATGTTTATGATTGTGTTTATTGATGACATTTTGATCTATTCAAGGAGTGAGAATGAGCATGTGAACCATTTGAGGATTGTGTTGCAAGTTCTTAAGGACCATCAACTTTTCGCAAAGTGAAGTGTGAATTTTGGTTAAGATCCGTGGATTTTCTTGGTCACATTGTATCAAGTAGGGGTATTGAGATGGATCCTAAGAAGACGGATGCGGTCAAGAGGTTGCCAAGACCTCTAACTCCTTCGGACATTAGAAGCTTTTTGGGTTTGGCTAGTTATTATAGAAGGTTTGTTGAGAAATTTTCTTCCATTGCCTCTCCGATGACGACTTTGACTCAAAAGAAGGGTAAGTTCATTTGGATGAAAGCTTGTGAGAAAAGTTTCCAGGAGTTAAAGGATAGACTTATTTCTGCTCCGGTGTTGACATTACTGGAAGGTACAAATGGCTTTGTGGTGTATTGTGATGCCTCTAGAGTTGGGTTGTGATGTGTGCTTATGCAAAATGGTAAGGTGATTGTCTATGCTTCAAGGCAACTTAAAATCCATGAGAAGAATTATCCTACCCATGACCTTGAGTTAGCGACAGTTGTTTTTGCTTTAAAGATTTGGAGGCATTATCTATATGGGGTTCATGTTGATGTGTTTACCAACCACAAGAGTTTACGATATGTGTTTAGTCAAAAGGATTTGAATCTTCGCCAAAGAAGGTGGCTTGAATTATTGAAGGATTATGACATGAGTGTTCTTTATCACCCTGGCAAGGCCAATGTGGTAGCGGATGCTCTTAGTAGGTTGTCTATGGGAAGTGTTGCTCATGTGGATGATGATAGGAAAGAGTTGGCTCGGGATGTTCATAGGTTGGCCCGCTTAGGTGTTCAATTAGTGGATTCCACCAAGGGTGGTGTCATGGTTCACAATGGGTCCGAATCGTCTTTTGTGGCGGATGTGAAATCTAAGCAAGGCCTTGATCCTATTTTGGTTGAATTGAAAAAGGCGGTACTTAAGAAATCCGTTAAGGCTTTCTCCCAAGTGGGAGATAGTGTACTTAGATACCAAGTCCGTTTATGTGTTCCTAATGTTGATGACTTGAGAGAGCGAATCTTGTCGGAGGCTCATAGTTCTCAGTATTCTATTCACCCGGCAGCCACCAAGATGTACCGTGACTTGCGGGAGGTCTATTGGTGGAATGGGATGAAGAAAGATATCACGGAGTCTATGGCTAAATGTCCAAATTGTCAACAAGTTAAGATTGAGCATCAAAGACCGGGAGGTTTATCCTAAGATATAGGTATTCCTACTTGGAAGTGGGAAGAGGTGAATATGGACTTTATTGTTGGGTTTCCCCGCACCCGGAGACAACATGACTCTATTTGGGTTATTGTAGATCGGATGACAAAATCGGCTCACTTTATTCCCGTCAAGGTTTCCTATTCGGCGGAGGACTTTTCCAAGTTGTATATAAGGGAGATGGTGAATTTGCATTGAGTGCCTTTATCCTATATTTCCGATCGTGGCCCTAAATTCACTTCTCACTTTTGGATGTCTTTTCAAAAGGGTCTAGGCACCAAGGTTAAGCTTAGCTCAGCTTTTCATCCCTAAACTAATGGGCAAGCGGAACATACCATCCAAACTTTGGAAGATATGTTAAGGGCATGTGTGATTGACTTTAAGGGCAATTGGGATGACCATTTGGCATTGGTAGAGTTTGCCTACAATAATTGCTATCACTCAAGCATTGGTATGGCTCCATTTGAAGCCTTGTATGGTTGGAGGTGTAGATCTCATATAGGTTGGTTCGAGGTGGGGGAAATGGCTTTGATAGGTCCCGAATTGGTTCTAGAGGCCATTGAGAAAGTCTGACTCATTAGAGAAAGATTGAGAACGACTCAAATCCGGCAAAAGTATTATGCCGATGTGAGGAGAAGGGATCTAGAATTTGAGGTTAACAATTGGGTCTATTTGAAAATCTCACCCATGAAGGGTGTGATGAGATTTGGCAAGAAGGGGAAGCTTAGTCCCCGGTATGTAGGCCCTTACCAAATTTTGAGGCATATTGATAAAGTTTCCTATGAGTTAGATTTGCCAACTGAGTTGACTTCGGTGCATCTGGTGTTTCATGTTTTTATGCTCAAGAAGTGTGTTGGAGATCCGGCATCCATAACCCCCTTAGAAGGGTTAGGGGTTGATGAAAGTACTTCATATGAGGAAGTTTCGGTAGAGATTCTAGACCGGCAAGTTAAGAGGTTGAGAAATAAGGAAATAGCTTTCGTGAAGGTTTTATGGAGGAATCAACTAGTTGAGGGTGCTACTTGGGAGGCCGAGGCCGATATGAAGTCCCGCTAACCTCATCTTTTCCCTTTTACTCCTATTCTAGCTTGAGGTAAGTAGTTCCTCTTGAGTTTTTCTTGATTTGGGAGTCATGTGTGTTATTTGAGTTTTTCCATGATTTCCCTATGTTATGCATGTTCTTGAGAAATTTCTGTTCAGCAAGAAAATGAGTTTTTATGATTGATTTTCCTCATGTTATTGTGCATTGAGTAAGAGTTGCCTATATGCTTCATGAGATGAATTGTTGAACATGCTTTAGTTATGCTTTTTGAGAGTAAATTGCATAAGGGCTCCATGAGATTGTGTTTAGCACACTTTTAGTTTGGAGAAGGTAATTCCTCCTAAGAACATGAGAAATGTTGAGATTTCATGCATAATCGGTTGTTAGATGTAGTTCCTACTTCCTTGTGATGCATTGAGTATGTTTGAGTTGGAGTTGATGTTTCCTCCTTTGAAATTGTGCATTGTTTTGATGTTGCATGCATGATGGGCTACTAGTCTTGAGTCTTTACTTCCGTAAGATGTCTAGATCGTCATTTGAGGACGAATGTTTCCAAGAGGGAGATATTGTAACACCCCAAGAATTAGTAGGCTAAACTAGAGCTAAACGTGAGGGTTAGAGTCATGGAGAAGGCCAAGTGTTGACACCCAATTTTGACCTTCCCCGATGCGAATTAATTTTTGAGTTTCTTTAATTTCCAACGATTTGAAACAATTAACTTTACCAAATTCAAAAAAACAATTTTAAAGTTTTTAAAATAACCTTATCAATTTTATAATTTTTGAATAATAAATATGCTTTATACAATTATGCATATAAGTAGTATATTTATAAATATTTCAAAATCATCTCAAAAGACTTCGCATTTTAAGTTAAATATTTTATTACTTTAGTTTAGTTTGAATTGCAATTATTGCGGAGTTAATTAGTGCATAATTAGTTTAGCCTTCGTCATACTTAATCAAACTATTTTATTTCGTTAAGATTAAGAAGCTCATTAATTAATTTCTTATTAATTCGTCTTATTTAACTTGTAGCCGAGTCATCACCTAAACCCAATTTGGCTAGATTGTTAACTCCAAGTGGCTATGATTAAAATCCATGTAGTCATTATCTCAATTCCAATTCCTCACCCCATTTCAACCCATTGTTGATCCAATACCACCAGCAATTTCCCGGCCCAATTCTATTCCCCCGACCCGGCCCAATTTCTCCATGAATAAAGAACCCAGAACTTCCAGTGAATTCCAACAAACACCAATGTCAACAGCATCTTGAAAACGACAACAACGACATATACACGGCAAAACAAATGACATCTCAGCAACGTTCACCAATTCGCGCGATTCCAACAGCGAGCACACGACGGTTAAATGACGTGAGACCTGATTTCAGGCACGTATAGGTAGTACGCTACAGCTGTTGTCATTTTCTTTCTTTCCCTCGACAAACAGTACACTCGCGCAGCTCGCAGCAGCAAAAGCGACACGCGAAATCGTCCTTACCCCTGGAGATTGAGCCATGTAGCATTCGAAGGACATTGGATCGATCACAATCGTCCACCTCGCCTTCAATCCGTTCGAATTTGGAATCGATTGGGATATTCCTTTGTTTTGGGATAGAATTCCGTCTCGGAATTCAAATTCATGGGCTTGAATTCGTCCAACTTGCCAGCCCTTTTCACATTTTTGGAACCCTAGAATTCCCCCCCTATAAATACCCCTCATCTGTTTCCTAAGCAAGAGGTTGGATTTTTTTTCTTGAGCGAGAAATACAGAGAACAACTTAGGCAAAAAGTAGTTTGAATACATTCGATATACATTCCGAATAGAGAAGTTAACCCATTTAGGATCTTGGTTTCATGTCTTTTGGTGTCGTCCATTGCTCCCTTACAAGTTTATTTCGAACTCGAGTTAGCTATTCAGATTCTGCCCAGTTTCTTTGTTTGCTGTTCGTGGTAAAGTCGTTAGTGGTTGGATAGCTCAGTCAAGCTCGTAGCTGTCCCAATTCGCTGCTCTCCAAAAGGTAACTTCCTTTGATATTAACTCTCTTTAGCCGGTATTTTGTTTATAATCTAAAGATTGCTGTTAACTCTCGTTCCTCCTCGCTTGAATGCCTCTTTTCTTCTTTGGTTTGCTGTTGGCGCTTAGTGATCGGTCATTTTGGTTCGAGTTGATATATTTTAGTTGTTGAGGCATAGTGTATGTCTTTCCGTGTGATTTATGCCTAGAATGCCTTGATTAATAGTTTGGTTTTCCTTTTGATTCTTATGTCCAGCAGTTTGTTTCCTTGTTGTTCTTTTGTCCTTGTTTAGTTGTTACTTGGAAGGTTGGCTGAAATATGTCTGTTGTTGCTAGTTTGATTCTCGCGTCTACCCCTTTTTTTTTTTGTATTTTGAGTTTAATGGTTAGTATCTTTGAGTTCTCTTTGCAAGTTATAAGAAGTTTTAATTTGGTTGAAATTGTTCTTCATCATTGAGCATTTTAAAGGTTCTTTTTAGATGGGTTAAGTAAGTATGCTGTTTTTTGTGTTTTGTGAGTGTTAGGCAGAATCTCGAAGCTATTTAATATGGAGGTTGAATGTTGTTGCATCTATTGTTCATTAGATGCAACAACTCATTTTTTTTCTCCATTTTTAAGTCTCGTGGTTGTCCTACGGTATATTGTGTCTTGTTTGAATCAGCTCTATGCCTTCATGCTGCTTGTTTTTTTTTGGTAGAAAACTGATTATTTATCGTCAAATCTGTCTTAAAGTGAGTGTTTGTTTTTTTCTGGTTCTCTGTTGGCTTCAGCCATATGTTTCTTTCAAAGTTGCTGCTATATTTCATTCTCATTTAGCATCATCCTCTCTTTCTCATGCCTTTGATGAATGTGCGTATTCAGAGTAGATTGGACTATTTGTCTCTCAAAATTAATATAAACTTGATTATGTTTGTCCTTGTCCATTTCGATACCACTGTACAATATCCTCTTTAAGTTTCATTGCATAATGGTAGCACAAATTAGATGCTGAATCAGTTTAATTGATTTTTACTCCCTTGTTTATTTTCAAGACTTGGTTGGTTTTAAAGCCTCTAGTTTGATTGTTGTTTATGGTTGGAGTTGGTGCAGTGTTGTATTTTTTTTAGTCACTTGGATGAATGTAAAATCTTTTTGCTCTTTAGTTTGGACCCCGTTAACACAAATATCTCATTTCTTTCGCGTTGTATAACTTATCTTACTCTTTTTCTATGTGTCATTTTGTTTGGATTGTATGTTAACTTTTGCTTCTTTTTTTTTCTTGCATGTGAAATCTGCCCGTGAGTCCTCACGGACTTCTCTCCTCCTTGCATTCCGATGATTGGGCCATGAAGGCCCAAATTCTTTTATTTTATCGAGTCGATCAGCATGAAAAATTGAAGAACATATATTTTGAACCGATATACACCAAGTGCACACATCGAATATACACAGTACAGGGGGCTGGAAATTGCAACATGTTCCGAAAAGTCCAAAACAGGCCGAAATACAACTCGTATACATCGATATACCTATTTTATACACTGGTATACAGTCGAAAATACCGTATATAGGTTCCAAAACGTAGAAATACAGGTTGAAAAATGCAGAAATGCAAAGCTAAATAAAAAATGCAGGTTTTGGAAAGTCCAAAATGGATGGATACAGGTCGTATACAACAATATACGCAGAATATACAGGGTTAGGCGAAATTGGGCTCAAGAAAGCCCAAAGGAAAGTCCAGCAGCCTAAAAAGGCTAACATGGGCCCAAATCCATTACCCTTTTTTTTATTTATTTGATTTTATTTATTTATTTGTTTGATTTGTATTAACTCACTAACCTTCTTATTTATTTTGGTTTGTATTTAATAAAATTCCCAAAGGAAAAAATCATTTCTTATTTTTTAGGATCAAATTATAATATCTACATTTATTTTATTATTTGTTTTGTCAACATATAAGTTTTTTCCCTTAAAAGTCCCTTTAGTTTATTTCCTTTCAAAAAAAATAAAAAAAAATAGATTTTCCAACTTAGTTAATTTTTCCCAAGTTAGTCAAATATGTTTAGTCAAGTCGTTGGTCAACCGCAAGTTAGCGGACATTCCGAGGGCCTAACACCTTCTCGGAATGTAAATTGAACCCCGAACCCTTTTAAATTTCAAATGGTTTTATTCTGTTTAAATGTTTTGAAAAATCTTAAGTTTTCTTAATTTCTTACAAAAATTAAGTGGCGACTCTCTTTTGAAAGATCGATTTTTCTTCAAATTATAAGTTAAATTGATTTTTTCGAAAACTAGTCGATCATTCATTTTTCGTTAAAAACACCAAGTGCCAAGGGAAAGAGCCAAGGGAAAGGGCCAAGGCTGCCTAAAAATCCCAAGGCACTTCCCACCATGCCACTAGGGCCTTCACGGCCCGTGGTGGCCATCACGCCCCGTGGTACCACTCATGGTGGTGAGGCAGTGGCCTCCCAAGGACTGCCCCGTATTGGCTGATCTCCACGAGCCACTTCACGGCCCGTGGTGAAGACCACGGCCCGTGGGAAGGCTCGTGGTGATGCCTTCACCTTGTGGAGGTCAAGCCAAGGTGGCTTAGCCACTGGTCAAGGGACCACGGGCACCATGAAGGGCTGTGAGACCCTTGACGGGCCGTGGTCATGGCCGTGAGGCCTGGGCAGCCCACCTAAAATGAGAGGTGTTTTGGGTAATTCCGGTTTTAATCCAAATTAAGTGAGGTCGTTTTGCCTTAACTTAGGGTCACTATATAAGTCATTTTAACTCAAAAACCCACCCATTCAACTCATTATTTCCTAAACCCAAATAAATCTCCAAAGTTCATCCTCTCCAAATATTCTCTCTAGAACTTGTAGAAGAAGAAGAAGAAGAAGGAGGATCAAGCTAGGGTTCAAGAAGCAAGGTTCTTCACATAAAATTCATTGGGCTTTTTTGTTAAGGTATGGTAGCTTTCATCCATGGAGTCCCTTCAAAATCACAATTTCAAAGATAGAAATCCCTAAATGTTAGGGTTTGATTCCAAAGTCATGGGTTCCTTTCAAAGTTGATTCTAATTGATGAATTATGTTATATTAAGCATGAATTGATGATTTCCTATGGTTTTTATGATGAATCCCAAAGAACCCATAAAATCCCCATTTTACTCAATTGTGATCTTGTGATGTGGGTCTTTGTTGATGAAAGAAGAATGTTATGAAATTATGCATGTAGTGATTGGGTTACTTGAATTATGATGATATCTATGTCTAATATTTGAATTCTATATGTGTTGATTGAAAGTGAGCTTTGAACCTTGAAAGGGCAAAGTATGAGATTGATGCATGTTTATGAAATCTATGTAAATGCTTTTAGAACACTTTGAGAGTGAAGTGTTTATGATTATGATGTAGTTGTTGTGTTGTTGAAAGGATATTCTCACATACACACCTATGCATGAATATGATATGATGTGAAAGGTTTTCTCACATAATGAAGATTCTAAGGTTGAAAGGCTTTCTCATCTAATTGAATCTAAGAATTTTATGTAGACATGGATGGTGAAAGGCTATTCTCACGCATGATCTAAGAGCTATCATATGAATAAGCTTGGATTGATTGTCAAAGACATTCTTCCAAGAATATGAGTTAAGTCAAGACTTAATAAGTACTCCGTGGGAATTAATGCTTAGCACCGAGTGGATATTGATATGAGATGGGAGCCCTCACATCAGTTGAGGCCGGGTTCTTAGAAGCAATCTCTTGGGATGGAAGCCCTTACGACAGTCGAGGCCGGGTTTCTAGTAGCAATCTTCTTATCCCATAAACTATGTGCCCGATAGTTTTTTTAGCTAATGGATCCACATAAGCTAAAGTTATGGTTCTACCTTAGGCAAGTAGGACACCCCTTTTCGGTGTGGGTAACACCGGAGGATCATGTTATAACTCACATGGTCTCATGTCGGTTAAGGCTTATTCCCACAACAAGAACAAGAATATGAATTATGAACTATGGTTACTCAATAAGCTTTGTATATGAGTTTCAAAGGCTTTAAAGATGATGATGTCTATGTTGGCTATGTTTTTATGACTTATGCTCTCTAAACTCTTAAATCATGTTTAAATTGATAAATTGCATACTTTCAAATGAAGTGTCCCTTTAAGCATGTTTTCAATATTTTTATGCATGGCTATCATACTTAGTACATTTTTTGTACTAACGCCTACTTTTCCTACATTTTCCCAAGTGTAGGGTCCGGTTCTCGAGGTGCTCATTCTTGTGGCTAGAGCTTGGACTTGAGTATCTTCCGAGCTTGGTGAGTCCTCATGGTTCGAGGATGGCTTTTTCCTATGTTGTAGTTCCTTTCATGTATTTCCCTTTTTTGACATGTTGTATGGGCTAGGCCCTATTTCATTTGAAGATTGTAATAGATGGCTCTGTTGAGACTTAGTGTCTAGACTTCCGCTTTCGTTTATGAAAATTGTAGACTTGAAATGTGTTTTTACTCTTATTGTTCTATTGCTTATGTTATGAAGACTAAGTGGCTTGTATGGAGTCCTTCGAGGTTCTATACGCCATGTTACGTCTAGGGGGTACCCCTGGATCGTGACAACTATTTCCACTCATATTATGATCTATTTAATCCAGATTATGCCTACCACAATTAATGTCAAAGGTTGCCAAAAGGCCAACACCAACACCATCCAAGAGAAAATTTCCAGAGAAAGGTCTCATGTTATCAAAATTCAGAGATAGACTTGTAAAGGTTTATGTGTTACTTGCATCTACAATGCATTTGCACCACTTATATCATCTTGGTTTATCAATGAGATATAGAAAAGTTTTATTCATATGTTGTACAATAAATGGTTACCTAGTCACAGAAATGGCATGCAACAATATACAGCTCCTTAGGAGAATGTGACTTGTTCTTGAGTCTGAGATTTCCTCCACATGACTCCTTCAGTGGTTTTAGGATCTAATCTTATAGAGGGCAGCTAGTACTTTATCAGTAATAAAAATAGAATTTTTCAGATTATATATGTATTGAAAATAGAAGTTGTTGATTTAGTTTTGTATTAGTTAAAAGATGTTGCAGAATAATAGTCTGGTATGTGAACGTACCACAATGGTATTGGCTATAGATGGAGTTGACTGATGGGACCCAAATGCTTTCTCATCATATCAAGTATGTTAGTAGATGGAATTATAGGATAGGTGCATAATACCACCCCAATTAGGTTAAAATGTGTGAACCTTTTGTGGTTAGAAAACTCACAGAATAAGTACTTCAATTGTTTCATATAAAACTATATGTATTTTCTTTCTGTATTTTGGTATATGTTTTGGTTATAGAATAGAATACAACTAAAGATTAAGGTTGAAAATATTGGAGGGTTATACATAAGAGTCTATTAGAATATTAACAATATAGAAGGCGTAATATTAATTAAGCACTAGCAAAAGAGTATTTTGTTACATAGGAAATAAAGGAGAATGACATTTGAATATTCATAGAATAGAGGGATGAGCTGAATGAAGTTCCCTGACAGTACAAGAAAATGACGTATATGAGTGTTAGAAGAATAGGTGATATAGGATGTGTCCTTATTATAAAGAATGCTTATTAAGCATGTGAAGTGAAAAAAAAGGAGAGATATACAGAGATAAGGACACCAGAAGAACTCCCTAACAATTTTTTTTTCTTTCGTTAGACAGAGAAATCATTTTAATATTGATGTGAATTTTAGTACCCAATGTTAATAGTTATAATAATAAAGAGGGAAATCAAAAGATTGCATTGATAGACTATACATTGACCAGTGTTGTATCTTGGGGTGCAACTACATCACTCATACAAAAATAAATATGGGTCATTATGAATATGTATATAGAGCTAACTAAATAAAGTTGCAACCATAGCTCGACAAAAGGAGAGGACAACTATTCATATGCCAATTTTTTTTATTTTTGTTCCTTGCATGGCAAAAGGGTCTAGCACACTCACTTGTTATATCGTATAGCAAATCAGATAGCATGATCATACCTAACTTGTTGGGCCAAAGTGGCTAACTCTTATGTGTTATAAAATCATGATATGAGTTTGCATGTACTTGATATTATCTGTAGTTAACGTGTAAAAAATGATCATTGATTACGATGCCCTCAAGATTTATGTGTTTATTGTCCTATTTAAATCTTATTTATCAAACATCAAGTGCGACTATATATTGTCGGCTAGTAACACAAGCATAGTTAGTCTAGACCCCCATTACTACAGAAGATTATAGGAGACTTCTCCTACCCTTGCCTCAATGTTTGAATTTACTCAGAAAGCTGCTTGATTCTAATGGTTGGAACACTTGTGAGAAAAAAATCTCAAGAGTTAAAGTATCATGGAAAATCAACTACATATGTTTTGAGGTGTGTAAATAAAAATAAGTGAAACTACACCCATGTATTAGAACAAGTGAAAATACGTTTTTACTTAATATATGGTGGATTGTTTCTGTAGGATGTCTCCAGGTTTCAAAGTCTCTGGTTGCCTATATAATTGTACATGCTATATATCCTATAGCTCAACTATTTATACTCATATACCCTTTTATGGACCATTTTCATACATGTTACATATGTCATAAAACACTTGCTTATTGGTGTTATCGGCTTTATAAAAACAAAACTTGCTTATTGTTATACATTTTATAGGATGTTGCCTTATTTCGTCAATGACTTGCCACAAATCACTTGTCCATATTTTATATTCATTATAGATTAAGGGCTCATATGTTATAGGCATTATAAATTACTTTCTCATGGGTTATATGTACCATAAGTCACTTCTCTACATGTCACATGCTTCATACACCATCTACCTATATGTTATTTATTGGCCCCAAAGTTTATTTGTCCATGTGTTACATACTTGCTCAAATTTCATGAAGTATATTTATTCATGTGATAGTCCATATGCTCACATTATTTATAACTGCAGACATTGTAGTCCACATGCTTATGTACAAACTTTTTGTAGTCATCTTCCCATGTGCTAAATGTCTTAGTTCATTTTCTCACATGCTATCTAACTCACTTTATTATACATTACTGATTTTTACAACATATGTCCCTACAACTCAAATGTTATGTATCGTATGACTCTTATGTACACTTGTTAGTATGCTAAAAACACTTTTTATGGCTATGATTCACACATTTATGCTTGCTTATGCGTCATAGGCTCCATGTGGCTTATGCATTAATATGTTATACCCCTTTGTTCTTATTGACTTAAGTATTAAACATGTTGGGATAATGTTTGCCCTTATCGGGAGGAAGTAAGGATTTTGCCAAAGAAGGTTAGAGACCTAGTAAATTTTAGTACAACCCTTATATGTAGAAAATGGCTAAGGAAAGTTTCCATGTTCCTATATTATGTGTCTTTCCTACATGATTATAACATATGCATCTATTAACTTGTTCATAGGTTTTTTTTTTGCATTAGTTAACTTGTTCTAATATTTGCAATTTTAGTATTCCAAGTATTTGTTAGTCTTGTTTATAGAAAGAAGAGAACGATAAATTTTGTTGTAAAAAATTGTTACTTGATTATATGTGGCTAAGAGGAGACTTACTTGTCATTTGATTATTACATGTGCTACATCTGCTGCAATGCCCCATCAGGATTGCCTATATGTGCTTTTGATCAGTTGACATGTTTTGGTAGCTCTATTTACAAAAAAAACTTTTGCAATTTTTTTTGAAAAATACTCACATTTGACCTTGTTTTGAGCAACACCTCTCATTCGAGGTCGAATGATCCAAAGGGGGATGACTTAATACCCTGTACCTTCCAACACATATACGACTAAGTGAACAAAAAAAGGCAAATTCAAGATAGTAAAAGGTGGTAATTGATGTAAAAGTCAAAAGCGGTCAAGTGGTATTAGTGTTAAGGTCTTTAAAGAAACCAAGATTGAGAAAATAGTGTAAAATAAGTGAGGTGCTTGCTTGAATAAATTATTCTAGTAGGTGAAAAGTAGGTGATGCACCTACTTAGAATAAGTGACTACATTTTAAGTGAAAAGGTCAAGTAGGTGATGCACCTACTTATAATAAGTGGACTGCATTTCAAGTGAAAAGGGCAAGTAGGTGATGCACCTCTTAAAAACTTGTGGCAGAAGTTAAGGAGGTGATGCACCTACTTGCTTAAAGTAAAGGACCATATTATGTCTCCAATTTATTAAGTGAAAACTTCCAAAAGGGACCTCTAAAGGACTCAAGATTATCACATCTCCCTCATCACTTATTCTCCATAAAATTACTCCTAAGAAAACCCATAGAAGCTCCAAGAGTTTTGGTCTACAGCTTCACCATTAAAATATGAAGAAAACCCTTTTTTTTCAAGTACAAATTGGTGGAGTGATGAGTCTGAGATTTCAACTCATTTAGGGCTTTGTTTTCATAGTTTTATTGTCCTCAAATGCCTAATTCATGCTCTAAACTGATGTTAAAGTGTTGATTTGCAGCAATGAAGGCTAAGAAGCAAGGCAAGGACATTATCCGGCAAAAAAGAGAGAAAATGTGAAGAAGTTGAAGAAGGCAATATTGGTGATCGCCAAGACCACTCGGCGAGCGGCCAAGTGGCTCTTTAGCTCGCCTAAAGTTCCAGCATGCCAGCCCCGGGGAAGAACCTACTTAGCGATGGAAATGGACAGTCGGCGGACCGCCAAACGGATCAGCTACCTCGATCCTGATCGCCTAAAGTCACAGAACCCTGATGATAAAGAGCCAAGGCAAACCGGCGATGGAATGGAGCAAAAGACGATACTCTACTTACTTCGCCTAATGGCCTTGACAGTCAAAATTTGGGAAACTATAAATTGAAATTTAGAAGGAATTTTCAGGGAGTTGAGTCCTATCCAGTCTTGAATCTAGTTTCTCCTGAGTTTTCCATTGTAGAACTTAGAGGTTTTTAGACTTGGTTTTGAGGAGTTTTCAATTTGGGTTTTTGAATCAAGTTGATCTGAAGAATTGTAGAGATTTGGGAACCATTACCCAGTTCATGGATAACATAATTGGTAATCATTTCTTCCTTTTTATGATGTGTGGCTAAAATCCCAATTCTTAGGGTGTGATCATGTGATTATTTAGTCGAGAGAGTGAATCTCAACTCGATTCTACCAATCTAGCTCGAAAGAGTAGATAAATTGAGGTTTTGGGCTGTTTATATTTTTAAACTTATCGAGGTTCGAGAGAACTCGCTTGAATCGTAATAGTTGTTCGAGAGAAAACTATTGCATCTATAGTCTAGCCTACCTACTGAGGTTCAACAATTGTTAGTAAACTCCAATTTCCCATATAGCGAAATTAGCCTATAATCGATCACATCCCCGAGAATTCCTCTCTACTTATTGATTCCCCTATTTTCGTAATTGTTGTAGTTGCTAATTAAAAAATCAACCCCCCCATCTGACATTCATGTCGAACCCTTTGATTTACCTTAATGATTTTGATAATTTCTATTCCTATAACAAATTAGATCACGTTTATAACTTCATAACTGAATTCGAACTTGTATCACTCCTTGTGGGTTCGACCCCAACTAATTTGTTGGGTTTTATACTAGATTACAATCGCCTACACCTAGTATTATGCTAATTGTCAATTTTTTCCCAATGATAGAGTAGTTGACATCATTCTTAAGGGCAAAAGACGTCAATTGGCCAATTTTGGCCAAATCAGGGGAAGTTTAAGTACCCCGTGGTCATGGGTCTTAGTTGAATTTCATGAAATGAGTGGGTAATTTTGTTTTCATGGGCTGCAGGTTAGATTTTGAAGTTCGGGGGTACAAAATTGGCAGGTTGGGCTATTCGGCAAACTGTGTCGAGCTCGCCGAGTGGTTCGGCGGTTCGCCTAACGTCCCCTAGATCGTCTTTTAGTTATCTATTTTGTGAGTCTAAGTTCTGCAACTTTCGGCGATATGCTTGAGCTTGCCGAGTTCACTTGGTGACTCACCAAAAGTAACTTCTGATAGCCCTTCTGCGCCCCTAATTTATGAAATTATTCTGTAACTTTCGGTGAACTACTTTTAGTTCACCGAATGGATTCGGTGATCTGCCGATTGACCATGGACATCGACGACCTGATTTTGTTTTTGAGTGATTTTACTCAGGAACTTTTGGCGACCCCAACCTGGTTTGCCAAAGGGGTTCGGCGACTCGCTGAAAGGTTTGGCGAGTCTTTCTGTGCAGTTTTTCATACTTTGCTTTTTCTTCGAATTGCATCTAACGTGTGTTGTTTTATGTTGCAGAAATGGCTAGACCCAAAGTAGCAGGAAGAAAACAACCACCCCGAAAGAGGGCACGTGGAATAGTAATCAATAAGGAGGCTACTGCCTCCCGGGCCCCGACTACTAAACTTCCTCCAAGAGGGGGAAAGGGCAAGGGTAAAGGCCCTGTGCAACCCACACCTACAGAGGGGAGCTCCGATAGTGAGGGTATCTACGCTACGCACCTCACTACATCTGATAGTGAGGGCCAATTAGGGGACAATTCCCCAGCTTCCGTATCTGAACTGGAGGACGATCAGCTCCTACAGGCAAGGAGAGCGGAGCTATGATCCAAGGCTACATATGATCAGTCTAGGATCCCGGTGCCTCATACGCCTCCTCCATCTCCAGCTCCATCTCAGAAAGTGGTACATGCCTCACCAGTTCAGGGTCGTCCTCCCCGGTCACTCAACAGACTAAAGGCCGAGGGTTCGACGACCATCTTAGAAGAGAAATGGTTGTCTACCGATGGTGTGGTGGACAGGTATTCTGAGGTGTGGAACACATTGAAGTTCCACAAATTTAAGGGTTTTACTAGATCCCGAGGCCCTTACATCCCTACTTGGGTCTAGGAGTTTTATGTGGCATACAGAGAGTTGGCACCGAAGGGTAAGAATAAAGCCAGCGCCTTCAAGCCAGTTGACTTTGTGGTTGTTTGAGGAAAAAGGTGAAATGCAGATGCTCTGATATTAATGAGGTACTCGGGTGTTCACAGAACTTTATGCAAGACTATATTGACTTGATAAAAAAGAAGACCCTAGATGATCTAAAGGGTTGGTTGGCACCCCTCATCTCTGATACGACTCTGAGGTGGATTGAGGCAGGGGAACATATTAAGAAAAAAGACCTAAATGTGGTTGCTCGATACTGGTTCGGGTTCATTATCAGCACCATCATGCCTTCACAGAATGAGTCGATCCTCCGACACTCGAAGGTCGCGTGTCTCGGTTCCATTATAGCTCAAAAAAGGCTAAACTTGGGTCTGCTTATTGGGCAATAGATGGTCATGAGGTCCAAACAGAGTCAGACCTCCCTTACAGTTCCAGTGTTGGTCACTAAGTTGTGCAGGTGGGCCCGTGTTCCAATAGTTGCCATGACGGATGTGGAAGTGACTCCCACTTTCTCTACTGACAGCTGGTGGATTAAGGCCGAGTACTTGAGGTATGAGGCCTACAGGAGGAGGGCTGCACCGGTGGATACGTCCCCAGTAGTTGAGGTTGATATGTTGCTAACTGAGGCAATTATGCCCACTCAGGCCAGTGAGCCTTCAGGTACCTATGGTCCTTCTTCTTCTACTACTCCTAGTTTGAATGTTACACCCCCTCCCACTATTTTTGCCGCTGCTGTCACTGCTTCCCGACCCCCTATCACCCAACCCATGTTATATAAGAAGGGGCCATCTGGCTCAATCTGCCGATGTACGTGCCTCCTGGGTTGAGGCTACTGTGCCTGGGATGATAGAGTGGGTGATTGCTGCTACTTTGGCCCTAATTAGGGCTGAGATGAGGGAGCACCGAGAGTTCATTGATGTCCACATGATGGCTCTGGATGCCCTTACGGTGCGGGTTGAGGCTTGTGAGCAAGGCCGAGGTGATTCTGCTGCTTTGACGGCCTTGAAGGCCGAAGTTGTTGGGCTGCACATGGATTTGGATGAGCTGAAGTCCACAGATTTGTCGATGCTGTTCGACATAGTTGATATCCCCGACATCCAGAGCACTGATATTCCATCCAGTTCTAAGGTTCCTCCGACTACTACGACCGGAGATGTTTCTAGGACTGATGATGCAGATGTTAAGTCTGAGGTAGAGACTGATGAGGTGGAGCTTAGTGTTAGAGACGACATTGTATATGATGATCTGGCAGATCTGGAGGATACCATGGTTGATACTGCTGTGCAGGCATCACGTAGAGAAACGTCGATGATGGGATCTTGTGGAGCCAAGGATGGTGATAAGCCGGGCACTGATGCCCCGACAGATGGAGTTACAAACATACAGACTTCACCCCAGGCTTAGCCTGGCAGGATGATTCTCTTTCCTCCTTTTCTGTTACTTTTTATACCATTTTATTATTTCTTTACATTTCAGGACAACTGCTAGATTAGTTTGGTGGGGTGAGGTATTTCTATACCTACTTCTTTTGGGCTGCTTTTCTGGATGTTTGCTATTTTAGTTTTGTGAATGTTGGATCCTTTTGTGTTTTATATATATATGGTTTTGATCCATTGTGCTTGTCCGTTGTTTTGAATTGCAAATGGTTTTGAACCAATTTTAAAAATTTGCCACCTCTTGTGTATTTGAAAGTGGTTGTTTTTTTGCAAGTTTGAGTGTCAGTTGTGGTCAATATCGATGACTTTAATAGTTTTCTCAATTGAATGATATGAGTGTGTGGCTACGATGAGGCAAATTGAGTTACATAGGTCATATGTGAACTCCTAGCATCTCGTTGTGACTAGCCGGTTATTGAGTTGATCTCTTGTGATGATCGTTGCACGCTAGCTGAAAATTGTAGAGTCTTGTTTGATGATTGTGTCGAATGCCATGTGTGGTGAGGTTGTCTTGAACTATGTGCTTGATGATACGTAGAACTTGCCCCGTTAGTCCAATTGATTGATTGAAGCGAGCGATTGACATGATCTTAGGAACAATTTGTGAAGAGTGAACCAAAAATTGATGTTATACCTCTTTGTGGCCATCTTGTGAGAGTATGAACCTAGCTTGACACCCTTTGAGCCTATCCTTTTCTTTGGAAGAAACTTGAACAACTTTGACCTCTTTGTCCCATTACCTATAACCTTCATGAAGTATTGGTTCGTTTGAATAGCCAACTTAGGCAAAAAGCCTAAGTTGGGGGTGTGGTGAAAAAGGAGGAAAGTCAAAAAGTGTGAAAAATCCCCCTTTGATGGATTGTTTTGAAAAATATGGAATCCCTCCATGTAAAAAAGAAAAGAAAAAGGTGAAAATGGAAAAAGACTGAAAAAGAGAAAAGTTTGTGAAATAGAGTGTGTGAAAGGAGTAAAAGAAATGGGATATCCAATGAGTTATGCCTAAATGAATAATAGGGTGGATTGTGAACATGTTAGAAGTGTGAAAGAGAAGGAGAAATGAATTGCAGGCCATACTTCATGAAGGTAAAAGCCACTAAACCAAAATTGACATACCTTTACACTCAGCCCCATTACAAGCCTTGAAAGACCTTTTTGATCTTGAGCGAGCTGAAAATAATGTTGATTGGAAAATAAGGGCAAGCTTATGGGTAGAGACATGCATGTGTTCATCTTTGGAAGTGTGAGAGTTGTATTTCATTCCGAAATTATAAATTGTTGATGAATTTTGTGTGAGCATGGAATCATCCTTGATGTGAGGGCATTTGAATATTTTTGTTGAGCTTGAACTTGCATTTGAAGCAAGCATTGTGAGCTTGAGTCCATTTGATAATAGTTAGTCACAATTTGAAACTTAGAGTGCACAATTGAACATTGTATGTGTAGTTTGAACCTCTTGTGTGCATTTGTGTTGAGTCGTGAGTAGTACTGTTTGTAGACATCCTTATTGAACTAATTGATCCTGAGTTTTACTTGAGGACAAGCAAAAGTTTAAGTTGGGGGTGTTGATAAGTCCGAGATTTCAACTCATTTAGGGCTTTTTTTTCATAGTTTTATTGTCCTCAAATGCCTAACTCATGCTCTAAACTGATGTTAAAGTGTTGATTTGCAGCAATGAAGGCTAAGAAGCAAGGCAAGGACATTATCCGGCAAAAAGGAGAGAAAAAGCTGAAGAAAGGCAATCCTGGTGATCGCCAAGACCATTCGGCGAGCCGCCGAGTGGCTCTTTAGCTCGCCTAAAGTTCCAGCATGCCAGCCCTGGGGAAGAACCTACTTGGCGATGGAAATGGATAGTCGGCGGACCGCCGAACGGATCGGCTACCTCGATCCTGATCGCCTAAAGTCACAGAACCCTGTGGATAAAGAGCCGAGGCAAATCGACAATGAAAAAGAGCAAAGGGAGCGTCGCCGACTTGGTCGGTGATGCTCGACTTACTTCGCCTAATGGCCTTGATGGTTAAAATTTGGAAAACTATAAATTGAAATTTAAAAGGAATTTTTATGGAGTTGAGTCCTATCCAGTCTTGAATCTAGTTTCTCCTAAGTTTTCCATTGAAGAACTTAGACCTTTTGAGACTTGGTTTTGAGGAGTTTTCAATTGGGTTTTTGAATTAAGTTGATTTGAAGCATTGTAGAGATTTGGGAACCATTACCCAGTTCATAGATAACATAATTGGTAATCATTTCTTCCTTTTTATGATGTGTGGCTAAAACCCCAATTCTTGGGTGTGATCATGTGATTATTGGTTTTAATTAGCTTATGGGTATTGTTGTTTACTGATTTAAATGCTGATTTGAACTGGGTTTAATTGATAGCTGTGTATTAATCTATGAATTATAGTTGCAAATGCAATTCTAACTTAGTGTTCTGGGCTTTCTTGAGAAAGAGGTTTTGGAACTAAGGTTATTGGTTGACGATTGTAGTGATTGTGTTGTTATGGGTTCAGCTCGAGAGAGTGAATCTCAACTCGATTCTACCTATCTAGCTCGAGAGGGTAGATAAATTGAGGTTTTGGGCTGTTTATATTGTTAAGCTTGTCGAGGTTCAAGAGAACTCACTTGAATCGTAATAGTTGTTCGAGAGAAAGCTATTGCATCTATAGACTAGCCTACCTACTGAGGTTTCAACAATTGTTAGTAAACTCCAATTATCCATATAGAGAAATTAGCCTATAATCGATCACATCCCCGAGAATTCCTCTCTACTTATTGATTCCCTTGTTTTCGTAATTGTTGTAGTTGCTAATTGACAAATCAATCCCCCCCATCTGACATTCGTGTCAAACCCTTTGATTTACCTTAATGATTTCGATAATCTCTATTCCTATAACCAATTGGATCACGTTTATAACTTCATAAATGAATTAGAACTTGTACCGCTCCCTGTGGGTTCAACCCCAACTCATTTGTTGGGTTTTATACTAGATTACGATCGCTTATACCTAGTATTAGATGAGGTGTAGCTGAGCGTTTATCATGGAGCATCTCCCATCTTAAGGAATTCAAGTGAATAAGCTGATTTCACATCAAGGTATGTGGGGGAGGACAACCTAAACCTTGAAAAATCCAAGTCTTAGCAAGTGAGGTTTCTGTCCAGCAAGGTAAGCTATGGAAATTTTCATCCCTCTCTTGTGCTTGAATTGTTTGTGAAAGTTGGTATGTGGTAATGAACTGAGGAGTGTTGCCTCTATATGGTGTGAGCTTGGTAAATGTTCTGGAGGGTTGTGCTTGTTGGGACAACCATGGAGTGGAGTCCCCTTAAATTTTGATTGTGAGCTCATTTTGAGCATCTTAAATGTAATGTTAGTTGGAACTCACGGGACGTTGATCGGAAGCCGTGAGTTCATATTGCTACTTCTACACTGTGATGCTTAGGGACTGTTTTGTGTATTGTAAAATAAGGGGGTATGGCTGGATATGTGCAGAGAAGTTATGGGAACTGGTTAGAGGATAGAACATTGATAGTATAGTGATACAACACTTAATTGAGTGTTGCATGAGCTTGCTGCTTGACATCCCTTTGTATACTATTTTCCAAACGTTATGAAGCGTGAGGAGTTTCGGGGGACCTTATAAGAAAGTTGTATATTATATGACAAAAATAGAGAATAATGGGTGGGAAGAACGCCTTTGATGTGATCAATTATAGATTTACTGCCAATTATTATTTCGGTCTGATCAAGTAGCCCAAACTTATTGATCAGCTACTAATGCTAGTTTTATTATTTACTCCATTGTAGATAAATAATCTGAAAGGAAGAAGGTTAACTCATTGTAATATCCAAAGTTGTTCAGCAATGTATGTAAGGCTATTTGATTTCATATCTTTTGGCATGAAGTCCTATATTCTGTGTATCAACAAATTGAGATCTTTAAGTGATCCTCATGATAAAAGATACAATGTGAGGATTTAAAATCTCCAATGTAGCTAATGGTCTTCCTTATACAGTCCAAGTTTTCAAAATATGTCAAACTACTTCTATACGTGTTCATTATCAAATATTGGTGTGTTTATTCTTCCAAGTACTACTAGTTGACAAAGGTACTTTAAACAATAAGTTTCACGAGTTATACACCAAGTCAAATAAGGTTCATTGAGTCGATAAGATCCTACATTATACATGTTACAAGTATTTATATGTCAGATACATATTATGTCCATTGTTTATTTTATATGTCCCCTTACGTGGAATGTACAACCCTTATTTGAGTTCTGTCAGGTGCTTCATTAGTTCGGGTGTTTATGCGCTCTTTCATTTGATATCGTCTACTAAATGTTTAGCTATCCTATCATCTTATATAGTCCTTGCCTCTACATTTGAGAAGTTACACTCTCTATTAAAAATGCATGTACACCCCCATGTGAAATGTCCAAACGTGTTTTAAACGAAGCATCTTCTAAGCAGAATTATTTGCTCACTTGTTATACACCTTAATGGATTATTTGCTACATGTCCTTACTTGCCACACACCTTTGCGGATCACCTGTGTATGTTCTTTGTGCCCAAAAGAAGTTCACGAGTCATATAAGTTCCTAAGTAGCACAATAAAGTTACATTTGCTTCCCATATCATTGTTTCTGCCTTAATTAATTTATCCACTTGTCTACATCACTGGTATACAGTCCTAAATCTCAAAAGAGTTATGAACATCAAAAGAACAATCTCAAATATAAAAGAGACAAGTTAAAGTGAATCTATATAATTATGGGTGACAACTCAGGGGTAAAATACCTAGCATGGGCCAATCCTAATTCTTGTACTTAAGGGTGGAAGCTCAGGGGTGGTAATACTTAGCATGGGGCGATCCCAATCTATATTATTATGGGTGGAAACCCAGGGGCTAAAAATCAGAGCATGAGTCGATCCCGATTTGTATATCTATGAGGACCGCATTCCAGGGGTTAAAATACCTAGCATGGGTCATGCTCTTCTACCACTGATCAGCTGGTCATTTGTATCACATGACTTACAAAGATTATAAAATACAGAAAAATAAAGAAAAAAAAAATGTAACATACATGATCCCACAAGTATAAGCAAAGGTGAATGCAATGACATGATTCCACAAGTATAAGCAAAGGTGAATGTAAGGTACGTGATTCCACAAGAATAAGCAAAGGTGGTATCTTATCTTAATCTATACAGAATATTTGTACATTTGTACCTGATTTGACTTGAGCTCTTACTTTAAATATGGTTACTTTATCCCTTACATATTCAATACATTCTTTTGTACTGACGTCTGTCCTAGGGATGTTGTGTTTCATGCCACATGCACAAGTACTCAAGCTAATAGAATCTTTTAAAATAAGCATAGGATACTTAACGACCTTTGGTGAGCTCCAGGTTGCTTCGGGGCTTTGTCGAGTCTCTAGCATACATTTGAAATTATACATTAGTTAAGGGGTATGACGGGGTCCTGTCCCGTTATAAGCTGAATGTTTATCTTTTAGAGGCTTTGTAAACTAATGTCAAGGTAAAGCACATGTTGTGTCTTGTTTTCTAGTGATCAAGGCTTCAACAACCAAGTCATATATATTTATTTTTGGCCTATCTATGTGGGTCTTTTATTAGAGTATCTTACTATACTCATCAAAGATTTATAATTGTTATAGTTGCATGTACGATAAGCACAAGTTATAAGTTGGTTCTCTCGGGTCTTTAGGGCATCGGGTACCTGTCCGTCTCAATGGGACTTGGGCGTGACATATAATATGGTCCATGATGGATATTTGGATAATCCAACTTTTAACTTTTTTGATTGTCATTTTAGAACTATATAAATATTGATAGATAGATGATATATATTCTATTAGTAGACTTGAACTTTATGTATTAATATTTAAAATGGAACGTACTGTAAATTAGGAAATCAAATGGATCAAATTCATTTACAAAAGAAAATATCTTTACATAGTGTATTATTAAATTCAAACATTACAACCAAATATCTAAAAAAGTAGAATCCTGATAAAGAAGAAGTTTTAAGAGTCAAAAGTTTAGAACTTGTGTAGCTTCGTTGATTTCTCTTGGAATTATAGTGAGGGCTTCTTTGTATACTAGAAGTCTCAAAGTACCATGATTAGCACACAGCAACGAATAATCCTATCAGCACAAATACGGAACAAGTAAGGCTCATCCCAAAAAAAATTCTTCACATCAGACATGAATTTTTTTCTTCGGTGGAATGACAAATTCGATGGAACCAAATCACTTGCCATGTAATTAGCAAAATCTGCGAATCAAGGGATAAGATCATAAGAAGCCGCCAATACTTGTTCATCAGGGAATGCATCATTAATCTCAACATCATCCTCAAAATTGATCATAGCTTTCTCCTCTAATCTGGACAAATGATAGGCAACTTGATTTTCGGTCCCCTTTCTATCTTTCACCTCAAACTCGAACTCTTGCAACAAAAGAACCCATCTAATCAACCTCGGTTTTGCATCTTTTTTAGCCATCAGATACCTCAATACAGAATGGTCAGTATGCACTATTACCTTAGAACCAAGCAAGTAGGACCTAAACTTCTCGAATGCAAAAACCACAGCAAGGAGTTCCTGTTCAGTCACAGTATAGTTCTTTTGAGCCACATTCAAAGCTTTGTTGGCATAGTAAATCGGATGAAGAATCTTCTCTCGCCTCTGTCCCAATACTACCCCAAGTGCCACCCCACTCGCATCACACATAACTTCTAACGGTTGTCCCTAATCCGGTGAAATAATGATAGGTGCGGTAGTTAACTTGGCCTTCAACTCTCCAAATGCTATCAGACAAGCATCATCAAAATCAAACTTACATTCCTTTTCGAGCAGTTTGCACAATGGGTGTGCAATTTTCGAGAAATATTTTATGAACCTCCGATAGAAACCTGCATGCCCAAGAAAACTTCAAACACCTTTTACAGAGATGAGTGGTGGAAGCTTTTCTATTATTTCAACTTTGGTTCGATCAACCTCAATACCTTTCTGTGAAATCCGATGACCCAGAACTATACCCTCTTTCACCATGAAGTGGCACTTTTCCCAATTGAGCACAAGATTGCACTCTTCACACCGTTTCAGTACCTCGGCCAGATGCATCAAACAACCATCAAACGAGTCACCTACCACAGAGAAATCATCCATAAATACCTCAATAGTGTCCTCTACCATATCTGAAAATATCGACATCATACAACGCTGGAATGTCGCTGGAGCATTACACAACCCAAATGGCATCCTTTTGAATGCAAAAGTCCCATACGGACAACTGAAAGTGGTTTTATCTTGATCTATCGGAGCTATGGAGATTTGATTGTAGCCCGAATACCCATCTAGAAAACAATACCAACCCTTACCAGCGAGACGATCCAACATCTGATCCATGAACAACATAGGGAAGTGGTCTTTCTCTGTCCATGCATTTAGCTTGCGGTAGTCCATACACACTCTCCAACCAATCACCGACCTCATTGGAACAAGATCCTTTTTAGCATTTGGAACTACGGTGATTCCCCCTTTCTTAGGCACACACTGAACAGGACAAACCCAACTACTATCAGCAATGTGATATATGACTCCAGCATCCAACCACTTAATGATCTCCTTTTTCACAACCTCTTGCATAGGGGGATTCAAACTCCTTTGGTGCTCAATACTTGGCTTACTGTCCGGCATGAGTTGGATTTAATGAGAACAAATGGCCGATGGAATACCAATAATATCCGCAATAGTCCATCCAATAGGCCTCTTGAACCTCTTCAAAACAGAAAGCAAGGCCTCAACTTGCTCCTCGCTCAAATCCGCAACAATGATTATCGGTAAAGTGCTATCTCTCCCCAAGAATACATACCTCAAGTGTGATGGTAGAGCCTTGAGTTCCAGTTTTGGAGGCTCTTCCACAGACGATTTAGCGGGAGGGGATTCACGATTCTTCATATCTAACTCCAATTTTTTTGGTTTGGAATGGAATTCGAACTTATTAAGTGCGGCAACTAATTCATCATAGTCTTCAATACCATCACCATCAAAATTTATCATACGTCTTTCACCATGAAGTGACACATTTCCCAATTGATCACAAGATTGCACTCTTCACACCGTTTCAGTACCTCGGCCAGATGCATCAAACAACCATCAAACGAGTCACCTACCACAGAGAAATCATCCATAAATACCTTAATAGTGTCCTCTACCATATCTGAAAATATCGACATCATACAACGCTGGAAGGTCGCTGGAGCATTATACAACCCAAATGGCATCCTTTTGAATGCAAAAGTCCCATAAGGAAAACTGAAGGTGGTTTTCTCTTGATCTTCCGGAGCTATGGAGATTTGATTGTAACCCGAATACCCATCTAGAAAATAATACCAACCCTTACCAGCGAGACGATCCAACATCTGATCCATGAACGACATAGGGAAGTGGTCTTTCTCTGTCCATGCATTTAGCTTGCGGTAGTCCATACACACTCTCCAACCAGTCACCGTCCTAATTGGAACAAGCTCCTTTTTAGCATTTGGAACTACGGTGATTCCCCTTTCTTAGGCACAAACTGAACAGGACAAACCAAACTACTATCAGCAATGTGATATATGACTCCAACATCCAACCACTTAATGATATCCTTTTTCACAACCTCTTGCATAGGGTGATTCAAACTCCTTTGGTGCTCAATACTTGGCTTACTGTCCGGTATGAGTTGGATTTTATGAGAACAAATGCCCGGTGGAATACCAATAATATCCGTAATAGTCCATCCAATAGGCCTCTTGAACCTCTTCAAAACAGAAACCAAGGCCTCAACTTGCTCCTCACTCAAATACGCAGCAATGATTACCGGTAAAGTGCTATCTCTCCCAAAGAATACATACCTCAAGTGTGATGGTAGAGACTTGAGTTCCAGTTTTGGAGGATCTTCCACAGACGGTTTAGCAGGAGGGGATTCGCGATTTTTCATATCTAACTCCAATCTTTTTGGTTTGGAACAGAATTCAAACCTATCAAGTGTGGCAACTAATTCATCATAGTCTTCAATACCATCACCATCAAAATTCATCATTGCTGCAGTCAGTGCATCAACACCTAACCTCTCTTCAATAGACACATCAAAACCGCACTCCACAATATGATTCACCACTAATACCGACATAAGATCGCTTTCTTGCTTCATAGACCTACAAATATTAAAAGTCACCTCCTCATTATTCAGTCGGAACTTCATCTTCCCTCTCTCCATATCGACTAAGGCATGCCAAGTAGCAAGGAATGGTTTTCTTAAGATGATGGGAACCTCAAAGTCAACCTCACAATCAAGTATCACAAAATCTACTGGAAAAATGAACGAATCCACTTTCACAAGGACATCTTGGAGAACACTTGTCATGACCCGAGCCTACACCCCGAACGTGACACGGCGTAGAAGACTCCGAAGAGCCTCATACAAGCCTCATAACATATCATAACATAAGGCATAAGAAATGATGTGGAATTTAAATACTTTTATCCATACAATCGAAGTCTTTATTTAAAACAAGCAGAAGTCTAACTTTGTCTCACATGGCCATCTAATAAAACTTTGAATCAACAATAGGGTCACAACCCTTCAACATAGTCCGAAACATAAAATGACATGAAAGAAACTACTAAAGACTCATACGTCCTCGAATCTTGAGGACTCACCACAAACTAGTCGATCCAAGCTTGAATCCAAAGAAATCACTTTAAGAACCGGAACCTACACTTTGTAGAAAAATGTAGAAGAAATATGGGTTAGTACAAAAATGCACTAAGTATGATAGCCATGCAAGAATCATGCTAAAAAGGATATTTTTTTGGAAACAATGCTATATGCCAAGTTTGAGAATCATCATGAACATTAGTATAAAAGCATAAGTCACAAGCATGATCAACATGTAAATAATTATAACATAATAGAACCATCTCTTAGGTAACCCTAAGTTATGCTTGTGCAATATATGAATGGCATCCATAATACCACATATACTAAGTACCACCTTGAGGCCACCAAAACATACTTACCATTCTTCATTTTCATCTTTAGTTAATACTCATAGATAAGGAACATTCTCATTTAATAAGTCAAGTCAAGGAAAACAACTCATAGCAACAATAAAAGTTAATCATTCATCATTACATTTAGCCTTTAAGTCAACATTCTCATTAGCATCATTATAAGTACATTCATCTCATTAGACATTATGACATTTGAGAAACACACCATAGGCACTCTCAAAGCCTACTCGTGCA
Organism: Solanum etuberosum; assembly: GCA_029582245.1. Classification (NCBI taxonomy): domain Eukaryota; kingdom Viridiplantae; phylum Streptophyta; class Magnoliopsida; order Solanales; family Solanaceae; genus Solanum; species Solanum etuberosum. Next base: position 12,306 of record JAJONR010002594.1, on the reverse strand, counting down.
ATGCATGAATAGCATCCCATACTACCACCCACACTTCATAGAACCTCTTGAGTAACCATAGCACAAAACTCACATGATGGGAATAAGCCCTAACCGACATAGACCATGTGAGCAAACCATGGAATCCAGTGTCTATCCCACACCGTAAAGGGTTGGTCTACTTGCCTAGGGTAGAACCGGTAATTTAGATTAGGTGGATCCACTATCTAATAACCTATGTGGGCACATAGTTATGGGATAAGGAAGGTGTTACTAGAAACCCGGCCTAACATGGGGAGAGCTTCCACCTTACGATATCCACTCGGTGCTAAGCATTAAATTACCAAAGAGTAGTTCATTCTCTTTTAACATTATTACACATGAGAGGGATGCCATTGGCCTACTGACCCAAGGTACATTATTACACATATGAAAGGATGCCATTAGCCTACCGATTCAAGGTGCATTATTAAACACATGAAAGGGTGCCATAAGCCTACTGATTCAAGGTACATCATTAAAATAGCTCATTGAATACTCATAAAAGGGATACCATTGGTCTACCGATTCAAGGTTCATCATTATCATAGTTCATTGACTCATCACGGAAAGGATACCATTGGTCTACCGATTCAAGACAAAGCCTTAGAATACTTCGTTAGTCATTTATGAAAGGGATGCCATTGGTCTACCGATTCAAGGTTTATTAAGTAAAGATACCTTTAGTTACACAAGAACAGGATGCCCTAAGCCTACCAATTCAAGGTACATCAATCAAGATCACTTTAAATTACGCATGAAGAGGATGCCCTAAGCCTACCGATTCATGGTACATTATACATTGAGAAAACCCTTTACAACATGTCAATCATCATTCGTAAGTGTATAATTGAGAATAATCTTTCAATCAACACATCATCATTATCATAATTATAGCAATTTCATTCTCAAGGTATTCATAAAGCATGTACATAAACATCAAGATCATACATAATTCTCATAATTTCCCTTCAAGGACCATAGATCAAATCCAATCAACACACCTAGAATTACTACATTAGGCATGGATAATAACGTGATTCAAGTAATGAAACTACTACAAGAACAATTCCATAATATTCATCTTACTACAATTCACCCACATCACAAAGGCATAAATTAGGGTTATGGGGAAATTCATAGATTCATGGGAGATTTTATCATAAAACCACCATAAAACAACAATTCATTCATAATATATGATAATTAAATCATTGAAAATGTTTTTAGGAAGAATCCATGACTTAGAGTGAAAACCCTATGTTTTGGAGAATTTCGTTCTTTGAAATAGAAAGTTTGAAGGCTCCATGGAAGAAAGCTTTCCATGAATCAAGACTACCATCCCTTATTGAAGATTCTTCACGAATTTGGGTAGAAAATGAGTCCTTGAACCCTAGACTTCAACTTTTTCTTCTTCTTCTATGGAGGTTTTAGTAAGAGAAATATTTGGGAGGGACTGAGTTATTTTGGGGTCTTGAAAGAATGAATTAATTGAATTAGTTTAGAGGTCTATTAGGCTTATATAGGTAGTCTAATTAATATTATAAAGACGCTACGTAATTAATTAATTAATCCTAAGCTCCTTCCTTAACCCCCAAATTAATAACTAAAACCAAAAACTGCCTTCACCCACGAGACCTCACCCACGGACCATACTGTTCAAACGTGGGTGATGGTCTGGTCTAGGAAAATAGGGGAAGGTCCAGGCCTTGACCCACGACCCCCACCTACAGGGCGTGGGTCCATCCACAGATCATGGATGCCCTTCGTGGGTAGGCTGTCCTTTGACAGCTTTTTGGGCTGTCTCAAGGTCCTCCTCACGGACCCTTGGTTAGTCCTTGGGGGGTCGTACCTTGACGTCTTTACCTAAAAACACTTATATTGAGTATCAGAGGTTATTTTACGACTCTAACATTTACGTTAAACCCCAAATAGGCTACTAGCTTACACATTAGGCTCTAGCTTAGTTTACTAGTTTTCCCGAGTGTTACATTATCTCCACCTTGGGGACATTCGTCCTCGAATGACGATCTAGACACCTTACAAAATTAAAGACTCAAGACTAGCAGCCCATCATGCATGCAACATAAAAATAATGCACAATTCAAAGGAGGAAACTTCAACTCCATCTCAATCATAGTCAATGCAACATAAGGAAGTAGGAACTACATCTAACAACCCAATATACATGAAATTCAATATTTCTCATGTTCATAGGAGGAACTAGCTTCTCCAACAAAATCATGCTCATCATAACATCATGAAGCAAATCATGCAATTACTCTCAAAAGCATATTAAAGCATGTTCAACAATTCATCTCATGAAGCATATATGCAACTCATACTAAATGCACATCAACATGAGGAACATAATTCATGAAAATAACTCACTTTCTTACTAAACATGAATTTCATCAAGAACATGCATATCATAAGGAAATCATGGAAAACACATATATAACACAAGACTCCAAATCTTGAAACAAGTCACAAGGAACTCTTTGTCTCAAGCTAGAATAGGAATAGAAGAAAGAGATAAGGATATCGGAACTTTCAACAACCTTGCCTTCTAAGCATACCATCTCCCCCTTGGGAGTAAGCCCCTACTAAGGCTAACATAAAAATCTAACAAATAGCATAGGGATCTTAATAAAATATTTACATCTATAAGGAACTATCAACATACTGGTGCCTTCATCCGGAAGGGCTCCTTTGTCCTCTCTAGACCAGAGTGCATAGAAACGACCATACTTGGGAGCATTGGGATCCGGACCATTAAGAGAAGCTTACTTGGCCTCTCTTCCTTTTGCCTAGAGTGTAGGGCAATTATTCACTTGATGATCACTCTTTCCACAACCATAGCAACCATCCGTACCGGCTAGGCACTTCCCATGGTGCTTCTTTCCACATTTGGTGCAAGTGGGCTTAGGTAATGGAGACCCACTACCTTTCTGTTGGTTAATCCTAGGGGCATTGGAAGAATCTTGATTGAAGGACCTGTTTTTGAACCTTGGTTGACCTTGCTCATCGGGCCTAGCTCTTTTCATCTCTCTATTCTTTCTCTTGAGTTTTGACTCCTCCATTTGTTGGGCATGCACCATAAGCCTAGAGATATTAATGTTATCATGGAGCATTGCCGTACGACATTCTTCTCCAACTAAGTCGGACACCCGTCACAAACCTATTCATCTCATCCCTCGGATCCGCCATCATAGATGGAGCATACTTGGATAGTTGGGTAAATTTCAAGGCATACTCGTTGACACTCATGCTACCTTGCTTAAGATTAATGAATTCCTCCACCTTAGCCTCCCTCAACTCTCGGGGAAAGAACCTATCTAGAAATGCTTTCTTAAACACCTCCCAATCTATGGGACCCGCTCCTACCGGCCTATTTCTCTTCCATTGAGTATACCAAACTTGAGCAACGTCCTTCAATTGGTAAGCGGCTAGCCACGTTTTTTCTACCGAAGTCACCCCCATGGAATCAATTATTTTATAAACTTCATCCACAAATTCTTGAAGATCCTCTCCCACTTTGGAACTAAGAAACACGGGAGGATTCATTCTTGTAAAATCGCTCAATCTAAAAGCCGTGAAATTCAAATTAGGGTTCACATGACTCTCAACATCTCTATTGACTTGGGCCGTCATAGCTTGAGCCAATGTTAGAAAATCTGACCTAATTTCAACATCCGTCATAGCCGGATGATTAATCGGAGCTTGATTAGCTTGAGGAGCTTGGTTCACTTGAGGAGCTTCTTCATTAACATTGTTACCCTTCATTCTCCTTGCGTTAGCCCTTCATGTATTCATATCCTGAAGACACAAAAGACGGATTAGGAGATAGACTTTATAGAGTTAAACTCTATGGAACGACTCAAGAGTAATGAAAGAAGTGTAGTTTCCTAACATCTTATAGCCTCTCATTCATAAATGTGGCGCGCTTCACACTCATGAACAAGACTCTATTAGACGTGGCTTATGAGACATCATCCTAAAACCATCCCAATTTGTTTTGCTCTGATACCATGTTTGTCACGACCCGAGCCTACACCCCGGATGTGACACGACGTATAAGACTCTGAAGAGCTCATACAAGCCTCATAGCATATCATAACATAAGACATAAGAAATGATGCGGAATTTAAAACTTTTATCCATACAATTGAAGTCTTTATTTAGAAGCAAGCGGAAGTCTAACTTTGTCTCACATGGACATGTAATACAACTTTGAATCAACAATAGGGTCACAGCCCTTCAACATAGTCCGAAACATAAAATGACATGAAAAAAACTACTAAAGACTCATACTTCCTCGAATCTTGAGGACTCACCACAAACTAGGAGAATAGTCGATCCAAGCTTGAATCCAAAGAAATCACCTTAAGAACCGGAACCTACACTTTGTAGAAAAATGTAGAAGAAATATGGGTTAGTACAAAAATGCACTAAGTATGATAGCCATGCAAGAATCATGCTAAAAAGGATATTTTTGTTGGAAACCATGCTATATGCCAAGTTTGAGAATCATCATGAACATTAGTATAGAAGCATAAGTCACAAGCATGATCAACATGTAAATCATTATAACATCATAGAACCATCTCTTAGGTAACCCTAAGTTATGCTTGTGCAATATATGAATAACATCCCATAATACCACACATACTAAGTACCACCTTGAGGACACCATAACATACTTACCATTCTTCATTCTCATCTTTAGTTAATACTCATAGATAAGGAACATTCTCATTTAATAAGTCAAGTCAAGGAAAACAACTCATAGCAAAAATACAAGTTAAGCATTCATCATTACATTTAGCCTTTAAGTCAACATTCTCATTAGCATCATTATAAGCACATTCATATCATTAGACATTATGACATTTGAGAAACACACCATAGCCACTTTCAAAGCCTACTCGTGCAATGCATGAATGACATCCCATACTACCACCCACACTTCATAGAACCTCTTGAGTAACCATAGCACATAACTCACATGATGGGAATAAGCCCTAACCGACATAGACCATGTGAGCAAACCATGAAATCCGGTGTCTATCCCACACTGTAAAGGGTTGGTCTACTTGCCTAGGGTAGAACCGGTAATTTAGCTTAGGTAGATCCACTAGCTAATAACCTATGTGGGCACATAGTTATGGGATAAGGAAGGTGTTACTAAAAACCCGACCTAACATGGGGAGAGCTTCCACCTTACGATATCCACTCGGTGCTAAGCATTAAAATCCATAGAGTAGTTCATTCTCTTTTAACATTATTACACATGAGAGGGATGCCATTGGCCTACCGACCCAAGGTACATTATTACACATATGAAAGGTTGCCATTAGCCTACCGATTCAAGGTGCATTATTAAACACATGAAAGGGTGCCATAGGCCTACCGATTCAAGGTACATCAATAGAATAACTCATTGAATTCTCATGAAAGGGATACCATTGGCCTACCGATTCAAGTTTCATCATTATCAAAGTTTATTGACTCATCAAGAAAAGGATACCATTGGTTTACCGATTCAAGACAAAGCCTTAGAATACTTCATTAGTCATTTATGAAAGGGATTCCATTGGCCTACCGATTCAAGGTTCATTAAGTCAAGATACCTTTAGTTACACAAGAAGAGGATGCCCTAAGCCTACCAATTCAAGGTACATCAATCAAGATCACTTTAAATTACAGATGAAGAGGATGCCCTAAGCCTACCAATTCATGGTACTTCATACATTGAGAAAACCCTTTACAACATGTCAATCATCATTCGTAAGTGTATAATTGAGAATAGTCTTTCAATCAACACATCATCATTATCATAATCATAGCAATTTCATTCTCAAGGTATTCATAAAGCATATACATAAACATCAAGATCATACATAATTGTCATAATTGCCCTTCAAGGACCATAGATCACATTCAATCAGCACACCAAGAATTACTACATTAGGCATGGATAATAACATAATTCAAGTAATTAAACTACTACAAGAACAATTCCATAATATTCATCTTACTATAATTCACCCACATCACAAAGGCATAAAATAGGGTTATGGGGAAATTAATGGATTCATGGGAGATTTTATCATAAAACCACCATAAAACAACAATTCATTCATAATATATGATAATTAAATCATTTAAAATGTTTTTAGGAAGAATCTATAACTTGGAGTGAAAACCCTAAGTTTTGGAGAATTTCCTTCTTTGAAATAGAAAGTTTGAAGGCTCCATGGAAGAAAGCTTTCCATGAATCAAGATTACCATACCTTATTGAAGATTCTTCACGAATTTGGGTAGAAAAGATGTGTCCTTGAACCCTAGACTTCAACTTCTTCTTCTTCTTCTATGAAGGTTTTAGTGAGAAACATTTGGAAGGGAATGAGTTATATATTTTGGGGTCTTGAAAGAATGAATTAATTGACTTAGTTTAGAGGTCTATTAGGCTTATATAGGTAGTCTAATTAATATTAGAACGACCCTACGTAATTAATTAATTAATCCTAAGCTCCTCCCTTAACCCCCCAACTTAATAACTAAAGACCAAAAACTGCCTTCACCCACGAGACCTCACCCATGGACCGTGGGTGGGTCCACGGACCGTACTGATCAAATGTGGGTGATGGTATGGGGCTAGGAAAACAGGGGAAGGTCCAGCCTTGACCCACGACCCTCACCTACGGGGCGTGGGTCCATCTACGGATCGTGGGTGCCCTTCGTGGGTAGGCTGTCTTTTGACAGCTTTTTGGGCTATCTCAAGGTCCTCCTCAAGGACCCTTGGTTGGTCCTTGGGGGGTCGTACCTTGACGTCTACACCCAAAAACACTTATATTGAGTACCGGAGGTTATTTTATGACTCTAACCTTTACGTTAAACCCCAATTAGGCTACTAGTTTACACATTAGGCTCTAGCTTAGTTTACTAGTTTTCCGGAGTGTTACAACACCAATGGGCTTCTTCACAATTTTATCAGCCATGAGTAGACGCATCACAGTCGGTTTTGAAGCCCCTAAATCCAACTTCTTGTATATGGACAATGACATCAAATTAATGCTGGCACCTAAATCGCACAACGCTTTCACAAAGTGTAGCATCCCAATGGTACAAGGAATAATGAAAGCTCCCGGATCCTCTTTCTTTTGCACAAGTGACCTAGTAGCAATGACATTGCAATGTTGCATTCTCTCATCATTCTTAAAACTCACAACCCTCTTTTTGGTCACCAAATCTTTCATAAATTTTGCATATCCAGGCATTTTCTCCAAGTCTTCTATCAACGGAACATTGATGGAAAGCTGCTTCAACATAGTTATGAACCTGCGGTATTTACCCTCTTCGGTCTTTTTCACCTATCTCTGTGGGAATGGAGGTGGAGGTCTAGGCATAGGAACAACCTTTTGGGTCACCTCAACTTCCTTTTAAACACTATCTTTTGGGACTTCAGTAACCTCAGACGACATGGGTGGGTCAATGGTCTGTTTTCCTCCGCGAGTAGTAACTGTCATACAATGCCCATCATTTTTCAGATTCTGGATGGTGTTTCTAGGAAGTGTGCCAGGATGATGTGGATTTGCATTGGTGGACAACTGACTAAACTGCTGCTCAAGTTGCTTGATCGACACTGCATGGGCATTAACTTTTTGATCGATTTCATACTAGTCATTTCGCATCTCTTTCACATTCTCATCAGTTTCATCAAACCTCTTCATCATATTTTGCATCATATCCTCAATGCGTGACATACTGTTACCATACTCTCTAATACCAGAAGGGACGTAGGGACCAACCTTATCATTCCTGTTGCCATAGTTGTTCCGATTGTAGTTGTTATCACGATTATAGTTCCCATCCCGGACATAGTTACCTTCACGGTTGTAGTTACCCTCACGATTGTAACCTCCATAGTTCCAACCTTGATTTCATTAACCTTGGTACCAATTATCCGAGTTGGAACCTTGGGCGTTGGTTCCGGAACCCCTAGTCTGATCATTCACCAAATTCGCATCCTCCTCATAGTAACACTCCTCAATTGGTGGTGGTGGAGATCTAGTCATATAATTCACAGCATTTACCTTTTCTGCACTACTACTCACATGTTATAGTACTAGACCTAATTTTGTTCTCATCTGAGCCATCTCTTCCCGAATGTCATCATTAGCTTGGTTGGGCGCAGTTTGGATAGCGAACGTGTTCCTACCAGTATTTGCTTTTCTAGTGCTCCAGGCTTTGTTGTTTTGGGAAATCCTCTCAAGCTTTTCGACGATCTCCTCAAAAGTGCATTCACCATATGATCCTCCGACAATATTATCTAGCACAACTCTTCCATTGTCATCTTGCCCTCTATAGAAATGCTCCTTCAAAGACTCATCATCAATGCGGTGGTTTAGAACACTTCTGATGAACCTGGTGAACCTATCCCAAGAACTGCTTATTGACTCTCCTGGTAAAGCCACGAAGTTGTTCAGTTTATCTTTATGATTTAACTTCTTGGACACAGGAAAATATCTTGTTGTGAACACCTTGTGCATTTGGTCCCATGTATAGATCGAATTGTATGGTAACTCACAAAACTACACAGCAGCAACTCTAGTCATTGATAGTGGAAAGACCCTCAGACCGATGACATCCATATCTAACTCTGGTCGCCCAACACAATTTTTGCACACACTGGAAAGTTTAGCCATATGAGCATAGGGATCCTCCGAAGCCAACCCAACAAACAACCCTCTCGCTGTAAGCATCTGTTTCAAGCTGCTGGTTACCACAAATGTATGACCTAGAGGTAGAGGCGGAAGAACAATAGAACCATCTGAGGTGGTCGCATAATAATCAGCCCTGTAATGTTCACGAAACCTCGGTGCTGGTGGATTTTGGACCCTTTCTGCATTACCAATTAAATTACCACCATGAACCTGAGGCGGTTGCACCCCAGCTCTATCTCCTTGACCCTGTCCATCCGGATTATTGTGTACCCTTTGATTATCCATTCTTCTCAAAGTTTTATTCAACTCTGGATCGTAGGGGGTCAATGGTTCGCCTCGACTCCGTGTACTTGGCATACACTAGAGTAGAAACCTGTAGAAAACAAAAACAAAACAAAAACATAAAATTAGGAAATATTTGACTAAAGTTCAATAATGTAGTTAAACTTAATCTAAAGGCCAAATTCTCCGGAAGCGGCGCCAAAATTTGATACTCTCAAATTACACCTCCCTAAAGAAGTATAAGCGATCGTTATCAAGTAAAGAACCCAACTTGTAGGTTGGGGTCGATCCCATGAGGAATATGGTTTAGAATTAACTTTAACTCACTATTATTTCCTTTTAGTCAACTTATTTCCGAGGAAAGTAAACACGGGGGATTTTGTAAGTAAGTAACAATTCAGAATGCTTTAGTAACAAGTAGACAAGATTCAACCTTTGAATTATCAATATGAGAAAGAAACTAGGGCATATGTGTTCCCCACGAGCTCTTAACGTGGTAATCCTAATAATAGTAATCCTTTCCTAGTGTTTTACATGCAAAGTTGGTAAGTTAGGTATCCCTAAGTGATTGGTCCTCCAAGTAGGGAATTTCACCACACACCTTGGTCCGGCTACGGGTGTATGCTTTACTAAACCTTACCTTTTTCCTCAGATTAGTCATCACATCATTGTATGGCTTAGTTTTCACCCTCATTCCAATTGATGCTAGACTATTAGATAGCATCCACTAAATCTCTATTGTTAATTCTTTTCTCATTCACTACCTCCTTGGTCCGACAAGTATAAACGAGGCGAGTTCTAACGTTTGCAACCGTTAAAAAGACTTCTAAGTGAAAGAATTAACAATACATGCATGGACACTATTCAAGAATTACTTAATTATTATTCATACTTTGTTGATTGCTCATGGTTCCCACAACCCTAGTTGTGGATTTAGCTACTCATGCTTGAAAGAACACAATTCATAATTGGGTAAAAAGAATTCATGAACTTAAAAGAAGAATTGATGAAATCCCGAATCTTCAATTTAATTTCAAAGATAAAATCAAATAAAATGAAAACCGGAAAGTTAATTACTCAAAGTTTGCAACTTAATTCTAAAAAACCAATAACTAGAAGTATCCAATAATGTCTAACCCCCAAAAAAGAGGATTACAACTTTTATTTATAGAAAACAAATCCTAAATAAAACAGGAAACAAAATAAGAAAATAAACTGCTGGAACGCGGCTTCTGTTGACGGCACGACCTACGGACCGTGGGTCAACCTACGGTCCGTAGGTCACCCTCCGTGGCTCAACACTTAGAAACTTCAATCAGGTACTGGAACCTCAACTTCTCTGATCTCATTGACGGTTGTGCAGGACGGACCGTGGGTCGACCTACGGTCCGTCGTTTGCTCCATGGTTCCACACTTGGTCAGACTTCCCTGATGTTCCACCTATGATGCCTCACTCACTGTACGTGGACTGGTCTATGGTTCATCCTGGCACTCCGTGGACTGAGTACTGAAACTCAACTCCCAGACCAGGACCTACAACTGACCACCCATGGCCCGTCGTTGGACCTACGGTCCGTGGGTCAGTCTGTTGGTGGCTACTTCTGCATTTTTTTCAGCTCTCATCTCCATCAACCGCATCCAAGCCTATTTCCTGCAAACATTATACACGAAATATTATTTCTAATACAAAATAACCTTAGACACATATAAACTCACGGTATATCACACTGAAGAACGGATGGGGTGTGTTTCAATTAGATGTGAACAATGCTTTTCTATATGGTGATTTAAATGAAGAGGTTTACATGAAATTTCCTCCGGGTCTTGCACCTCCTTCTCCTAACCATGTCTGTTTGCTTAAAAAATCCATTTATGGACTTAAGCAAGCATCCAGACAATGGTATGCTAAACTCACTTCTGCTCTCAATTTTAAAGGTTTTAGTCATTGTATGAATGATTATTCTCTTTTTTAAGGAAATCTGCCGATTCTATTTCTATTGTGGCAGTATATGTGAATGACATATTGCTGACAGGAAACAATGAAGCTGAATTGCAGGCTTTAAAACTCTTTCTGGACAAAGAATTTAAAATTAAAGATCTTGGTCAGTTGCATTATTTTCTTGGGATGGAGGTTGTGAGAGAACCTACTGGTATGATTATTTCCCAAAGGAAATTCACATTGGACTTACTATAGGAGTTTGATTCTCTACATTTATCTCCTGTTTCTTCACCTTTGGATCCTAATGTCAAGTTACTAGCAAATCAAGGGATTCCCATAAAAGATCCTACTTTATACATGTGTTTGTTAGGTAAGCTCAATTATCTAACATATACAAGGCCTAATTTATCCTTTACAGTGCAACATCTGAGTCAATATATGCAAGATCCTCGTGAACCTTATCTTGCAACTGCTTTACAGGTTCTTCGTTATTTGCTCAAAGATCCTGATCTTGGTCTATTTATATATGTATCTGCTTCTTTCAAATTGATGGCCTTTTGTGACTATGATTGAGGTACTTGTCGAGATTCACAAAGATCAGTGAGTGGATTTTATATTTCTCTCGGGTCTTCTCCTATTTCATGGAAATCTAAGAAACAAACATCAATTTCTCTCAGTTCTGCTGAAGCTGAATATAGATCTATGAGGAGGGTTGTAGCTGAGCTTGCTTGGTTGGTTCGCCTATTTGTTGATATCTCAATTACGATCTCCTTGCCAGTACCTCTTCACTCTGACAGTCTTGCTGCGATTCACATTGCAAAAAATCTAGTCTTCTATGAACTAACAAAGCATGTCGAGATTGACTGTCACTTTGTCCGTCAACAGTATCTCGCCGGCTTAATTTCTTTATCTTATGTGAGATCTTCTTCACAGCTTGCTGACATCTTTACCAAGTACTTGACCAGACCCGTGCATCATTAGCTTTTAGGCAAGTTGGGGGTTTCTTCCTCCCCTCCAACTTGAGGGAGGCTGTTGAATTTATTTTCATATATTCTACACATACATAGGAGATATGAAGATATTCTTTTTCCTTTTCTAATTTTGTCATGTAAATATTCTTTTGATATTTTTTCCTTTTCCATTTAATCTTGAGAATATTCTTTTAAGGTTTACCATTAGATGTCATCTTACTTGTATAAATACAACCTAATTGTATAGTTCTATTCATTCAGAAATACAAGAAGAAAATTTTCTATACTGTTCTTCATTTATTCTTTCATGATTACTGTTAACTCTTGTATTCAGATAGTAAATCAGAAACAATAAAAAAAAAAAAAA
>JAJONR010002593.1:0-77592 GCA_029582245.1 Solanum etuberosum | reverse complement strand
TTGAACAAAGTCACAATCAAGAATAAGTATCCCATCCCCAGGATTGATGACTTGTTTGACCAACTTCAGGGTGCTAGTCATTTTTCAAAGATAGACCTCAGATTCGATTATCATCAGCTCAGAGTCAGAGATAGTGACATTCCAAAAATAGCCTTCAAAACTCGGTATGGTCATTATGAATTTATAGTTATGTCATTTGGACTAACCAATGCAACTGCAACTTTCATGGATTTAATGAACAGGGTATTCAAGCAGTATTTGGACTTGTTCGTTATCGTCTTTATTGATGATATCCTCATTTACTCTAGGAATAAGAAAGAACATGCGACTCATTTGAGAGTTGTTCTGCAAACTCTCAAAGATCGCCAGTTGTTTGCTAAGTTTAGCAAATGTGAGTTTTGGTTATAATCAATTGCTTTCCTCAGGCATATAATATCTAGCGAAGGGATCCAAGTGGATTTTCAGAAAATAGAAGCAGTGAAACAATCTCCCAGACCTACCTCTCCTACAGATATCAGAAGTTTCTTGGGTCTAGCAGGTTATTACAGAAGGTTCGTGGAAGAATTTTCATCCATAGCTTCTCCATTGACTAAGTTGACTCAGAAGAAGGTTAAGTTTCAGTGGTCAGATGATTGTGAGAATAGCTTCGCAGAACTGAAAACTAGGTTGACTACAACTCCGGTTTTGACTCTACCAGAGGGTTCAGACGGTTATGTGATCTATTGTGATGCATCCAGGGTCGGCCTAGGGTGTGTGTTGATGCATCGAGGTAAGTTTATAGCTTATGCTTATAGACAGCTTAAGGTGCATGCAAAGAATTATACGACTCATGACCTCGAGCTTGCAGCAGTGGTGTTTGCACTTAAGATTTGGAGACATTACGTGTATGGTGTTCACGTAGATATGTTCACAGACCATAAAAGCCTTCAGTATGTGTTCACCCAAAAAGAATTGAATCTTCGCCAGAGGAGATGGCTTGAGTTCCTCAAGGATTATGATATGAATGTGCTTTACCATCCTGGTAAGGCCAATGTAGTAGCAGATGCTCTTAGCAGACTATCTATGGGTAGTGTAGCACATATTGAGGAATAAAGACATGAACTAGCAAAGGATGTTCATAGGCTTGCTCACTTGGGAGTTCGCCTTATGAGCATATCAGGTGATGGTGTAACAGTTCAGAATGGGTCAGAATCTTCATTGGTAGCGGAGGTTAAGGAAAAGCAAGACAGTGATCCAATATTGCTTCAACTAAAGGGTGCAGTCTTTCAACAGAGAGTTGAGGTATTCTCCTAAGGGGGAGATGGTGTGCTTCGCTATTAGGGTTGATTATGTGTTCCTAAGGTGGGTGAGTTTAGACAGCAGATTCTTGTAGAAACCCATAACTCCAGATACTCTATTCATCCAGGTGCCACTAAGATGTACCGTGATCTGCGGGAAGTCTTTTGGTGGAATGACATGAAGATAGATATAGCAGATTTTTTGGCTAAGTGCCCCAATTGTCAGCAAGTGAAGGTAGGACATCAGAAACCGGGAGGTATGACTCAAGAGATCAACATTCCTACTTGGAAGTGGGAAGTGATCAACATGGACTTCATTACAGGTTTACCTCATACTCGCAGACAACATGACTCTATTTGGGTGATAGTAGACAGAGTTACTAAGTCTGCACGCTTTTTGATTGTTAAGACTATAGACTCGGCAGAGGACTACGCCAAGCTTTACATTAATGAGATAGTCAGGTTGCATGAGGCTCCTTTGTCTATCATCTCAGATAGAGGTCCTCAGTTTACCTCTCATTTATGGAAGTCATTTCAGAAAGGTCTTGGTACTCAGGTTAATCACAGTGTTTCATCCGCAGACGGATGGTCAGACAGAGCGTACCATTCAGACCTTAGAGGACATGTTGAGAGCTTGTGTGATCGACTTCAAGGATAGTTGGGATGATCACCTTCCTCCTATAGAGTTCGCCTACAATAATAGCTATCATTCCAGCATTCAGATGGCCCCTTATGAGGCATTATATGGGCGTAGATGTAGATCTCCAGTTGGTTGGTTTGAAGTAGGTGAAGGAGCCTTGATAGGGCCAGATTCAGTTCATGATGCTATGGAGAAAGTGCAACTCATTAGAGATAGGCTTAAGACAGCCCAAAGTCGCTAGAAGTCCTATGCAGATGTAAGGAGAAGGGACTTAGAGTTCCAAGTTGATGATTGGTTTCCTGAAAGTGTCACCGATGAAAGGGGTGATGAGATTTGGCAAGAAAGGGAAGCTCAGTCCCAGATATGTAGGCCTTTACAAGATCTTGAAAATGGTTGGTAAAGTGGCTTACGAGTTAGAGTTGCCAGCAGAACTAGCAGTAGTGCATCCGGTCTTTCACGTTTCGTTGTTGAAAAAGTGTGTGGGTGATCCAGCATCCATAGTACCTTTAGAGAGTGTGGCTGTGAAAGATAGTCTCTCTTATGAGGATGTACCAGTTGAGATTCTTGATCGTCAGGTTAGGAGGTTGAGAAACAAAGAAGTCGCTTCAGTTAAGGTTTTGTGGAGGAGTCAGTCAGTAGATGGAGCTACTTGGGAAGCAGAAGAAGCCATGAAGGTCAAGTATCCTCACCTCTTTCCTTCCGATTCCATTCCAGCTTGAGGTAATAGTTCCTCTCCAGTTTTTCAGTCATTTATGTGCAAATTCAGTCTTAGTATCATGTTCCTTCAGTTTATACTTGCATTTTCAGCGTATTTGCATATCCTTGGAACTCAGTTCATTCAGAAATCAGTTTCTAGAAATTTATGGTAGGGTTTGCAGCTCTTTCCCTCCATCTTCAGCTAGTTTAGTCTTCATTCGAGGACGAACGTTCCCAAGGGGGATATAATGTAACACCCCGTATGCTAGAACTACCAGAAATGCAGAATTCCATAAGTTGCAGGTGCCACCAACGGTGCCACCTACGGACCGTAGAGTGACCCACGGACCGTAGTTGGGGTCCATGGATGGCCACCTGCAGCTCCTCCCCAGAAAGTCCAGGAAATTTGGCTAACGGTAGACCCACGCTAGGACGTACGGACCATAGGTCAGACCACAGTCCGTGGTCCAGGGCCGTAGGTCGAACCCCAGATTTCAACTCCCAGAACTCTAGAAAATTCCGCTAAGACATGACCCACGGCCAGGACCTACGAATCGTAGGTCAGACCACGGGCCGTGGTCCAGGTCCGTGGATCGTGGCCTTCAGGTCCGAGCCCCAGAACCCCATCGACGGTTGACCAACACAGACCGTGGGTCAGTCCACGGACCATCGGTCAGTTTCGTCGGTGGCCCTGACAGCAGTTAAGTTAGGGGTCTTTTGATCTTTCCCTTATGCGTTGGACCCCTAAACTACGTAGTTTTGGTCAGTTTAAGCCTAGTAACTTAATTAAAACTTACCCTAGTCAATTCATTCTCCAAAATTTAGCAAACTCAGAGCAAAAGAGGAGAAAGAGTCGACCAAACCCCTTTCCAAGAACGCAACAAGGTTTCATCAGTTTCAGCCCTGAAATCAAAAGATTTCTCCGTGGAATTCGTCACCAGGTATGTGGGATTTCACTAGTGGGTTCCTTTCGCCCATTAGGTCGCTAGAATTCAGTCAGAATTTTGATTCCCTTGATATTATCTAGACCTAGGGTTTCTTGAATGTTAGAAATTATTGGGTTTTAGCTACTAGAATGATCCAAATCAGATTATTATGTTGTTGCTTCAGTTCTTGCATGGAATTCAGAACCCTAGTTGTGTAGATTCGTTTAGTTTATGAATTATACAGGCTAGGTCAGTTATATTCAGATATACATGCCCCAGTTACGAATGTTTCATTATAAGTACATTAATGTTGCATTCTCAGATTTTGCATGTCAGTATTTTGAGCTATCCAGTATTACGGACAGTCATAATATGTTATTTACATAATCAGTTGGGAGTAGACTTAATACCGAGTTGGACTAGGGTTCAGCGTACCCGAATAGTCCCAGAAGTATGTTCCCCTAGGATGTAAGTCCCCTCTGTGGGCATCATTTTAGTGACCACGCCAGTCATGCCTCTATACCTTTGGCAGAGTATATTGGGTCCTCTCGATGGGGCGTATACATCGGACTCCACATTTAGCTCATGTGATTTTATGTCGGTTATTTGTAGCTCCCTCACAGACAGATTCTATTGCTTTGACCATGTTATCAGTTACAGTCAGATTTCATTCTCAGCATGTTATAAACTTGGTCATTGCATTCAGTTAGTTCATGTTCAGTATTTCCAGTATAGTACCATGCTTATATCATATCATTGCTCAGTTATATGCTTTGTTCAGTTATGTTATTATTCAGCTTTATTCTATCCTGCATGCTCAGTACCTTTCAAGTACTGATGCATACTCTGCGCTACATCTTCTCGTGATGTAGGTCCAGGTTCTTAGCTTCCAGATCACGCATAGATCGGTTTCCGATCTTCAGTTCAGTAACATCAGTGGTGAGTCCTCATTTTTCGAGGACGATTGACATGATTATCTTTCTACTTTCAGTTTTTGCTAGATTTAGCTGGAGCATGTCCCAGCATATCTAGTCATTTAGAGGCTTTATTTCAGACATAGTTAGAATCAGTTTTAGATTCGAGTTTGGTATTTTAGTTGTCGTTAAACTCTCAGATTAAATATCCAGATTTAGAATGGGTAT
Organism: Solanum etuberosum; assembly: GCA_029582245.1. Classification (NCBI taxonomy): domain Eukaryota; kingdom Viridiplantae; phylum Streptophyta; class Magnoliopsida; order Solanales; family Solanaceae; genus Solanum; species Solanum etuberosum. The sequence goes on along the minus strand of JAJONR010002593.1, from coordinate 72,911 downwards.
TCCCCATCATTTCATGTTTTAGCTTCCGCACAATACTTTCCTAATTCAGTTTATTTAGTATGCTTATGTTATGACAGCAAGGTTAGCTTGGGGTCACTCGTGATCCTGGGTCCCGTGTCCGCGTCCTTGGGGTAGCTCAGGGTGTGACAAAGGTGTTGCGAAAATTCCTTTAGATTTTGTTTTCTAGTCTTACTAACCTCGTAATTATATTTTTTTTACTATAACTGTTGACACCCCTTATTGACAATCATGACGTCCGCTATGCACGAGGGAATTCATCGTTTTGTGAATTCAATACTAGACATCCATTTTTAATAGGGTAAAAATTATTTCCATTCCCCAAACTTACTTTAAAAATCAAACTCCCCTACCCCAACTTTGAGAAATAGTCATTCTCCCCCCTCTTTCCTAGTCGACTTTTTAAAATGTCCATTCTTACATTATTAACCTTTATATTTTTTTATACTTCTTTAAAATCATAATATTTTATAATTTATATAACAATTTTTTAGTAGATTTTAAATTAAACAATAATAATGTATCTAGTGTAATTTCATGAGTGAGGCGTGGAAGGATAGGATGTACGCAAAATTTACTCTTGTTGGTAGAATAGAACAATCAGTTTTGATAAGACCCTAGGCTCGAAAGAAATAAAAGAATTTGAAACATACAGGTACCAAGAAAATATGACAAAAAGATAGTAAGGTATAAAACAAATGAAGAAAAGAAATAGCAGAAAAAGTTATACACATTATTGAAAAAAAAAGGAAACTACACTATGATATCTACTAACCTTCCAGCCTTATTATTCCTGATCTCTACACCTTTCTATCTAGAATCATGTCCTCAGTGGACTGAAATTGTGTTATGTTCTGTTTTATCATCTCTCTAGTTCTTCTTTAACCTACATCTACCTTTCTTCAACCTACATATTAGGTGATGATGTGTCTCACCATGAAATACTTATTGTACTTAAAAAACCATATTTATCTTTGTCAAGAACATTGTGCATCCAACTACTACTCGAGGAAAACAAGAACGGAGATTGTTCCTTTACATATAGATAGGGGTGTCAAAATGAGCCTAAATATAGATAATCCGTCCAGAATTTTTGTCACGATCCGAGCCTACACCCTGGACGTGACCGGCACTCGAGAACCATTGCTGGCCCTCAAGCGAATCCTCATCCTGGCTGACTACAAGCGGAAGACTAACTCAAGCATACATAAGCATCAAATTAAAAGAAACGTTTAAAAATAGTTTACTGACTCTCAAAACTGAATTGAATATACTGAGTATAAAACATAAGTTTTAAATAAAACATCTGAAACTGAAAGACTCTCCAAAACTATCTATCTTTGAAGCCTCTACTATTAAAGAAGGAAGTCGGGACAAGACCCACGACACCTCAAAATCACTAACTGGAAAGTAATTGTGAAGTCCTCTGGAATATAATGAGGCTCACCAAAGCTAATTGGAGTGTAGAGTGATCTCAACGAAGCGTCTGTTGATAATCATGAACACATATATCTGCATCATAAAAGGATGCGGGTTGAATGACATTAGTACATGGAATGTACGAGTATGTAATATGGCTGAGTAAACAAATAACTGAACTGAATGACTGAAAGCAACTCAACTGAATCAATACATGAACATGAAGTGAAAACCATTTAAGCTTAACAATAAAATATACAATGAAAGCAACATCAAAATAATATACTTTACTTGTGGGGATCGTTTCTCTAACTGACAATCATTACCATGAGCCTAGTAATGATACAATATTTCACCTCACGTTGCCAGGGTCATCTTATACTTTGCTGGGGTATATGATGATATCGTGACTATGGATCCATCTAATTGGCCTTCTCAGAGGCAGTGAGGAGTCGCAAGAAGAATCAATGCTATCCTATCCTACGCTGGCTACGTAGTTCTATGGGACTTCCGAATCATAAAAGACTCTAACCCAACTCGGTGCTCGATACTACTCCCAAAATTATTAATACAACTTTGTGCTCAATTCACCCATACAAATAATGGGCTTCTTACATTACTTGAAATACTTTTCAAAATATGAGACGTGTTTACCTTCTTGAAAACATGCACTTATGAACTTATCTTTCAAGTTCAATAATTAACACAGGTACATATGTATATGTATATATATGAATAAAATAACATTAGAAACTCTTAAGTCTTTATGAAATAGAACCTTTAATCTTTTGTCTCAAAACTCATCTTTACTTCCTCAAAAACTCAGTTTAAAACTCAAGTGTTGGCTTTGAAAAAACTTCTCAAGATTTATAACTCAAAATAGGGTTCATGCTAAATTATAGACATGAACAAATCAACTCAAGGATCTCAATAACGATATAGAAACTCAATAATTAGGAATAGAATTTTTAAAAGAAACATGAACTCAAAAACTCAAAATCAACTTATCTCAAGAATACTCAAATCTAGGGGTAGAATCCTAGATTTCTCTTTTACTGATTTGAAAGTAGATGTAGAGCGTGAGAACGAACTAGTCCAACACTATGATAGCCTTACATACCTGGAAGAACAAGGTTCTTAAAGAATCTTGAAGAAGAACTTGATTAGAAGCCTTGAAACCTTGGCTTGAAGGTAAACTATCAAGAAAACCTTTCTTGAGATTCTTGAATTAGTTTCTTGAAATCTCTATGGCCAAGAATTATAATTTTCATTAGTAATTCATAATTGTATGGAGGAATTTGAGTTGAAAAGAATGGAATTCTTGGAGAATGACTTACTGTGAAGAAGAATCTTGAAAAAGATTTCTCCTTAGGATTTTGTCTTAGGGTTTGAGAGAGAAGAGAATGATGGATTAAGAGATGAAAATATGATTGTTTTGGGTCTTTAATTAGTAAAGAAATTCGTTTAGGGTTTTCTTAGAGGTAAAAAGATAAAAACGACCCTTTTTAATGTTTTTCCGTCGGCTAAAACGGAACTGCACTACATTATTTAGTAAAATGATCATAACTCTCTACTTCGAACGCGGAATGACGCAAACTTGGTAGCGTTGAAAAGTTAATTCAAAGACCTTTAATTTGATTGGTTATGGGCCACGTAACTCTTTATATTCTTAGAGATATGGTCGTTTTAAGTTGACCTAAGTAAAATCTTATGTCAAAACTTATTCGGTAAGGAAACTTACAACTCAACTTTGTGCTAAGAGTTTTTAGTGACGTCAATTGATATCCAAAATCATTCCCACACTAAAGAATTTACCTTTACACATATGGACAATTTAAGAATCACCCGATATGACCCTATAAGTAAATGAAGAATGGTTCGAGTCTTAACTTAGAAATTTTCGGGGTGTTACAATTTTATGGGTTGGGCTCAAGATAATTTGAATTGGGTTCAATATCAACTCATTCAAGTCTTAACTCATTTCAAAAGAATCTTCATGTGACACCCCAAAAATTTCTAAGCTAAGACCCAAACCATTCTTCATTTGCGTATAAGGTTGTATCAGGTGATTCTTAAATTATTCTTATATGTTAAGGTCAATTATTTAGTATGAGAATGGATTTTGATATGAATTAAGGTCACTAGAACCTCCTAGCACAAAGTTGAGTTGAAAGTTTCTTTACCGATTAAGTTTTGACATAAAATTCTACTTAGGTCAACTTCAAACAATCATATCTCTCAGAATATAATAAATTAAGGGACTAATGACCTATCAAAATAAACATATATGAGTCCTCTTTCCAACTCCACCAAGTTTGGCTTATTTCAAGTTCGGAGTAAAAGGTTATGATTGTTTTACTAGAGACTATCATATCAGAGTTTCCTGAACACAGTTCCTACGACTTGCTTCTACGGGTCGTGGAAATTTTGATGACCCGTACTGTCAACTCGTCAAAAACTTGAGAGAAGTCAGATTTTGGGGTCCAACTCCTATGGTTCCATTCTACGGGCCGTAGAAATTTCTACGAATCGTAAATTTCATGGATGGGATCTACGGTCCGTAGAACAAACCACGAATCGTATATGGACCCGTAGAAAGTTTTCCTCAGTTTTTAAGAGGGGTAATTTAGTCTTTTCCTAGCCCTTCTAAATCTAAACCACTATATTTTTACACCTAGTTAAGGATTTAAACAATGTTAATCAATCATTTTACATTAATTAACGCTTCCAAGGCTTAGAGCAAGGATCCAAGAGGAGAAATCTAGGGTTTTGAGTGTTCTTTGAGTTTTCATCGATTTTTCCAAGAACTTTGTTCTTCCAGATATGTAGGGCTATCATAGTGATAGACCGAGTTCATCCTCACACCCTACATATATTTTCTATTAGTAAAGAATAATCCAGGGTTACATCCTTAGTTTTGATAATTCTTAGGATGAGTTTCGTTGTTGAGTTCTAAATTCTATTTTCTGATTATTGAGTTACTATATCTTGCATTGAGATTCTTGAGTTGATTGTTCATGTCTATTTTTAGCATGAACCCTATTATTGAGTTATTACTGAAAATCCTTTTAAATAAATATTTTTGTCTTAAAGTGATTTTCTGAGAAAGAAAAAAATGAGATTTGAGAAAAAGTCTTTAACATGATTTGAGTAAAAGTATAAGGGAACTAAGTATTCCCAAAGGTATCACTTTTTACATTGAGAAAAGAGAAATTTTGATTTCTAAGAGAGATAATGAGTTCAGAGATATTTCAAACCAGTTACCTCTTTTAAGATTTTGAGCAATTACCTCAAATTGAGAAAAAGTATGTTTTATACATTTGAGTATGAGTATATATTTATTAAGAGTAATATTGAGCATCGATATGAGGATGAATTTAGAAAACTCACATTCCTCATAAATAATGTAGCCAACATGGGTAAATTAAATGATCGTACTTTTTAGACGACTCATTATTGCTTTCGAGTAAAACTTTAGTGGATCTACTTAGTTGAGATGTCCTATATCCCGACATGGTATGAGACAGTTTTGGCAGTATAGGCGAGACGTTGTATCCTCACGTTGCTCATATTGATGGTTGTCGGTTAGAGAATCTTCCAAATAGAGTTAAAAGTGTATTTTATCATATCACTTAAGATATTGAGTTCAGAGATGAGTAAGTGTTTGCATCCCTACTCTATTCAAATAGGTAGAAACGTCGCGGTAGCTCAAAAAATAATGAATTAAGTCAATTTAAAAGAATTTCAAGAAAAAAGATGTTTTAAAGGAATCGCCACCTAATTTTAGGAAAAACTAGGAAACCAATTAAAAAATGTCTACGAAACTAATAGATTCAAGGTAAGGGTTCAAGTTATTCCGAATGGAAGGTGTTAGGCATCCTTCGAAATTCACAACTGTGGATCCCGACTGAATTCATTGTATTTTTTTTTCAAATTGAGGAGGAGATAAAAATAATATACAAGTATAATAAACATGCAATATACAAAAATAATAAAACAAAACAATAATATAAGAAACGGCTTAAGGTTTGCCTAACATCGATAATATACACAATATTGAATAGAAAATATAATTCAAACTCCTTTCAAATAGTTTCAATGGGAAGCAACTCCGGGTACCTGTCAACACACTTAGTAAAAGTGTTTAGTAATAAATAAATATGAATAAAATTGAATAACTCAAATAACAACTTAAAAATAAAAACCCGTCTAATTAACATGGGAGGCCTTGAAAATCGACGGTAATTTCTTCATCGACCACTTTTAACAAACAAAATATATGAATTTAAACTAAATTTCCATTTTTTAACATTGGGGAGGCCTCCAAAACCGACAAAGAGATTTTCTCATTGGCCAATTTTAACTTGTAATGTATAAGCTAACTACGACAACACTGGAAGAAGAATAACTAAACTATTTTAAAGAAATATTTAAAGATAAGAACAGACAAACACTTAATAAGAAACAATCAATACATGACGAAGAAATCAACCAAGAACTAATTTGAGAATTGAAACTCTACTAGATTAATAAATAAATAAAAATTGGACAAAAAACAATAGAAACTAAACTGTAATAAATGTAACCTGACCAATTGAGGCAACTACATGAAACAATAGGAAATATAATTAATAACTTCTTATCATAATGACACATCAATAAATAGAGAATGATATCACAGTTGAGAAAATCCTTTAACCACTAAATTTTTTATTCAAATAAACAATTCAAAGCATAACTATGTAAGGCAAAACAAACAGCAAATCAATACAAAAATGGTGAATAACAGTCAAAGCAAAATAACATGGTAAAAATATCAACAAGCTAATCAGAGAAGACAAACTTTATCAAAGAAAAACGAAAAATGAAAATAACACTAGCCGGACCGGCCAAATCTAAAGCGCAGAAAATAAACAAAGTAAAATAGCAAAAGATAAAAAATAAAGAGGCTTTACCCATTTGCTGGAATTAACATTGTTGTGCAGCTGATTGGAACTAGTGAAATCATTGGTTGTTAAATCTTGAAACTCAAAGCTTCGAGGTGGTCCTTCCGGCAATGCTCGCCAAAAGAAAACAATGCAGGAAAAGGGGGTTTTGGGTTGGGTTTTCTCGGAGTGATGGTGGCGAATGGAAAAAAGGAAACGGTGGTGGGCTGGTGGTGGCTTGCTTGCTGTTGTTGACCGGTTTGGAGTGAGATATAGTGGTTTTGGGTCGGTTTGTTGAGGAAGAACGGAGGTGGTGCTCCAGCGTGGAGGGTTGTGGTTTTTGGTCGGAAATGGGTGAGGTTTAGGGATCTGGTTGTGAGCTTCGAGCTCAATGGCTCGCTGGTTTCAGGCGGTTGTTTTGAGTTGGTTCCGTTTTCGCCGGAAAAGGAGATGGAGGTTTGGGTTGGAGAAGAAAGAGGTTTTGGGGGTCATTTCCGGTGACTATTTCACCGGAAAAGGGACGAAAACAAAGAGGGTTTTGGTCTGGTTGTGTGAACTGGTTGTTTCAGGTGCGGAAAATGATATTTTCTAAGCTTGTTTTCGGTCACTGTTTGCTGGCAGCAACAAGAAAGAAAGGAAAATGGGTTGAACAAGGAAGAGCATGGGTGATTTTGGTACAAGTTTGGTGGTTGTTGGGTCACCGGAAAAGGGAATCATTTGGCTGCTGTTGCAGCGATGATGGTGTTGTGCTTCTTGCTGGAAAAAAATGAGAAAATGAATGGGGTTTTTTTTTGGTGGTGGAGTCTCCGGATTCCGGCAGAACTTTGGCGACTTGCCGGAAAAAATGAGTAGCAATAAAAGAGAACTTTTTGAAAGCTAACCAATCTGAAAAATTACCCCTAAAATCTTATCCACCACATCCTAACTTAATGAGACCAAGTTATTCTTTAAATATAAAATCGAAAACCACCAATAGTGCAATACCATTATCTTAAAATCGTAGGTCAAAACCATCGGTTAATAAAATATCTGTGTATGAAATCTTATCCATATTTGAATGAATTTCTAGACTGTGCAAAATATCAAAATGAATATTAATAAATGTAACAAATAAAATTAATATTAAAAAAATGTAATGAACATAACTAATGACATGTAAAAATTACAATTTAGAAGAAATAACGATTTAATCAAAATGAACAAATATTTGAATGTATCCAACCGGCTATGACAAAACATAATGTAATTAAAATTAACTGATAAAAAAATCCTAAAATTTTGACAATTAAGGATAAATATCAATAAACTTATTTAAAATTATAAAAAAAGTATTTTGAACTATTGAATAAATAGAACTTAAAAGTTACGAATTTTGAAAATGTTAGGCCAAAATTGAGTGTCAACAGCAAATACTTGTAAAGTTTAAATGATTTCACTCATTTATCTTTTTACATTCGGTTGAGTATCTTGCTTCAGCTTCTTCAACTCAATTATTTATTTTCCTCAGTTATATTACATACTCGTACATTTAATGTACTGATGTCATTCGAATGTGTTCATGATCATCAACAGACGCTCCGTTGATATCACTTTGCACTTCTTGCTAGCTTTGGTGAGCATTTCTTGCATTTGGAAGGACTCCACTCTTGTCTTTTAGTTTAGTAGTTTTGAGGTGTCGTGGGTCTTGTCCCGACATCCATGTTGAACTATAAAGGCTCCATAGATAGTTAGTGTTGAGTTCTTTCAGTATTTCCTTTGAACTATTTTGACAAACTATTATTGTTCAGGGTATTTTCAGATAGTTTTGAGTGTACTATTTTGAGATAGTTTGAGTTTGAGAAGTTTTGAATTTAAATTCTGTTTTAAAGCTTAAATTTGCTTAAGTTAGTCTTCCCTAAGTAGTCAGTCAGGCTAAGGGTTCGCTTGGAGATCAACAATGGTTCTCGAGTGTCGGTCACGTCCAGGGTGTAGGCTCGGGGCATGACACTTCAATTAAGCTCAATCTAATCTTCAATTTCAACATGTTTTAAGATTCTTTATTTGTATTGGATTAATGTATGTTTCCATGTTGAATGTATGAATTACAATCTATCTTATATCCACTAGGATTATCTATCATTTGTAACTTATTTTTTTTATTTGTTTGAGTTGAAATTCAAATTTTGGTTATAAAAGGTAAATAATTATATGTTCAAATTATTGAGATTAAAGGGGTCAAATTGAGTGGGTCATGACCCAACCCAACTTTTAGCTCATTTGAGCCCAAAGTAAATTTGAACGGGTTATGACTCAATCCGATTTCTATTTCAACCCATTATAATCTCCCCAATTCAAATCGACCCGCCCATTTGACACCCCTTAACGTAACATTAAAATACAAATTAGATTTTACAATAAATTCATAAAAGTTACTTTATTTATACTTCGAATTTACTTAATTACAATTTAAAGCAACTAAATAATATATAACTTAATTTATCTAGGTAATAAAATAAAATACTGTTGTAATGACTCTCATGGTCATTTGCTTGTATATTTGTGAAATTATTATTTTGCCAACTTCTGTGCAGTGTTTGTGTTGTGTTGGAATGGGTGACACACTTCTCGAGGTGGTCGGGAAGGTTTTTATTGAGTTCCCCCTACCCTTTTTAGGAAACTTTTAAGTTAAAAGAGTTGACTTCTGTCAACATCCAAAGAATGTGATATTGTATGAGATTTTCGTTAGTTCCGTCAGCTCCGAAAAGGTTCATTTTGAGCTAGTGGTATAATTGGTTTGGGTCTCGAGGCATTTGGTGTGAGTTTGAGCCGTTGGGCGAGATATTTGTGAAAGTTTGGCAAATGTTTGATTTCGATCAATATTCTTAATAAACGTGCTCATATGAGAAACATTAGTATGGTTAACTCTGAAATATCGAGTTTGATCTAGTTCGATCATTGGTTCGGATCTCAATGTGATCATGTGGATTTGGTGATGTTTTGTGTTATGTTGTTTTGGTAGCTTTATGTATGTGTTTACTTGGGTCAACATTTTATTTAGACGACCTCCGTTGGTTGTTTCGTTGATTCTATTAAGTCCTAGTACGAGCCACCCTCATTGAGTTTCGAATCTCCCGTAGCCGTTGCAGACTTTGAATCGTGGTGAGCTCTTAGTGTTCGAAGATTTACTGTTTTCCTTCTTTTGTATTTTGATTAGACAATTCTGTTGTATATACTCCTCTCTGTACTTTAGACGCTCTTGCACAATTCAGTTGATTAGATAGTTTTGTATAGTTTTATCTTTCTCGATAACTTTTGAGCCCATTTTGTATATTTTGTATTGTATCTACATATTTATGCTATGGACCCTATTATATGTCTCTATTTTTACTTTCACATATTTATTTTCTAGTCCTTTATTGCTTTGTGTTTTGAATTTTGACTTGTCTACTTGGGATTTATAGTAGGCGATTTCATGACTGATTTCGGATTACAACTATTAAATTACTTTCCTACATATCCATATATTTTTTCAATAACAAAGTAATTAATTTATTAGTTCAAGAAAGTTCTATCAACATTTTCTTCTATATAACACACCTAATTTTATATTTAGTTATCACTTTTCTTTCATCAACGCATTAGATCTCTAGGTATAGTAATGATTTATAATCATATCATTGATGTTAAGATGTTGGAAAAAGATAACAAGCTGATTCGTGCAGCGATGTTGAAGATACGCTATGCTGATTTGATCTTTAAGGCCCAACAACAAATTTCTGGCAAAGCGACTGATAAAAAAGAGATGAAGAAGAAGGTTAAGTTGTGGGAGGCACAGTTGCAAGAAGAGAAATCCAAGTCGCATCGGGAGAAAGTTAGAGAAGAGGCTCGAATTGCTATTGCAAACATCAAAAGGACAGTTGAATTTGACGATTCTATTCAAATCGAAAAGGATTTTTTGGCTATGATTGGTGCTACAAATCATTGATAAAAATTATAATACATTTTATGTAGAATGCTTTTCGGTTACTAGTTTATTTTTCGTGTTTGATGGTGGTTATGCATGAGAAATCATTGCTAACTTTTTTTTTTAGAATGCATGGTGTAAGAAAAATAATTAAGAATTTATATTTGTAGGTTTGTTTCTTGATAAACTTGTCTACTCCCATATCATATGATAAGAATATATTTGAGGCAAAATCAATAAGTTGATATCTTATAAACTAATAAATCAATCAAAATAATTGATAAAATCGAGTTATATGATCATTTAACTTTATGAAAATTATCTATGTATGAAAAAAAAAATTGAAATTTGCAAATTTCACTTTTCAGAGGTACAATGTGAAAAATAATTTAAACAAGTTATAATTAAATATTTGTTTTCATTGTAGGTTTATGCTTGAATATGATCAAAATATAACTTTAGCTAGTTGTTTGCAACTATCATTATTAGCTAGATAGAAAGACACTCCACATACACAAAATATTGCTTAAGTGTTTACATTGTTGTGTATAAAGACATTATTTGATTCATTTTATGTGACGATATTTGATTTAATACAAAATTTAATCAAAATCCTTTGGTAAGACATCAAATAAATACTGGAAAAAAAAAACAAACACCAGAAGCAATAAATGATGTTTGGTATTAAGTCTTGAAAATTGGTTTGCGAATAAGTAATAAATGCTAGTGTTAAAATATGATTTTTAATTTTTTAAAAATCTTTTTTTGATATGTTAAAAAGGACAAATAAAAATGAAAATATATTTTTGGAATAATAAACAAGTAAAAAATGAACAAAAAAAAGTAAGAAACTCACTTATTTTCAATAAAACATTTTCATTTGTACCAAGCACACTCATAATCTTATTAAACTTAGGCTAGTGTTTGATGACAAAATTTGGATAAAATTTTGAATATTTATCTTTAAATATTTGTTTGACTTTGACCATAAAATTTAATCAGATTTTGAAAATCTATTCTTCAAATATTTTCAAGTTCTCTTCTATTCACAAATCTTTAGTGAATAGTTAAAAACACTCCTAAACTTAACGCACATTATTGATTACACACTTAAACTATGAAGAATCTTAATTAAATAAAAGAAGTAAGAAAACCACTTATTTTTCAATAAAACATTTTTATAACCAAACACATTTATTATCTTATTAAGCTTAAGATACTGTTTAACCACAAATTTTGAATATTTATCTTCCAATATTTGTTTGAGTTTGACCATGAGATTTGATCATATTTTAAAAATCTAATATTTAAATATTTTTAAGTTCCCTTCCATTCACAAACCTTTAAATTTTAAGTGAATACACATTATTGATTGCACACCTCTACAAAGAGTCTAATTAATTGAACAAAAAAAAGTAAGAAATTCACTTAATTTTTGATAAAATATTTTCATTTTGTACCAAACAAAGAGATAATATTTTATATAGTCACTCAACTTAGGATAGTTCACTTAGAGCCCGTTTAAATTAGTTTATAAAGTCAAACTTAAATGTCTTTTAAGTCAAAAAATAAAAAAGTAGGAGAGACATACTTTTGGTTTTAACTTATTTTAAGTCATTTAAAACTTATTTTAAGTTATTTTTAACATTGCCAAACACTTTCTAACTTAATTTAAGTTATTTTTATATATTGACAAACACTCCAGAAGTCAAAAACTGACTTAAAAGTAGGTTTGACCATTTTTTTAAGCCCATCCAAACACTCTCTTAGAAAGTCACTCAACTTTTTTTTTTGGTCAAAACACTCAACTTTGTTTTAACTCAAAAGTCACTCAACTTGGGATACTTTACTTAGAAAGTCACTCAACTTATGATATTTTACTTAGAAAATCACTTCACTATTGATATTTCACCGAAAATATCACCTAATCAATTTAAATGACTTTCTCATTTTTTTTATATAAAGAATTTATTTTAAACTAAAGTTTTTACGAAATAATAAGATTCGTTTTATTCGAGTAAACTAAAAAACAAGTCAATTTAATAATTAATTAAAATAAATAGCTTTACAATCCAATTAATTGAGAATCTCATTTAGAGTTTTAAATTTTTAAAAATGCATTGTGAAATAAACAGTAGATAACATGTCGATGCATCCTCTGTATGAGAAAGAACACACAGAATTTACAAAGAAATTATGTAAATAAACAGAGATTTAAAACAAGGAAATTTTCATAAAGGTTCTTTCAACATAAAAGATTAATAATATGTCCAAGTATCATAAATTTCACGTAAAATTCTCCAAAATAAAAAGTTCTTGATAAATATATATATAACCATAATTTTAGCGGGTCATATTAAGTGGGGCGGGTCAACAAAATGCTCAAAATGGGTATCTTAATATTTTTTAATAAAAAAATAGCTTAAAAGAAAATTTTGATTTCAATAAAATTTAGTGAAAATTGTTTAAATTGGTTAAGTGATTTTCTAGGTGAAATACCAATGGTTGAGTGACTTTCTAAGTAAACCATCCTAAATTAAGTGACTTTTGAGTTAGAAAACAAAGTTGAATGACTTTCTAAGTAAACTATCCTAAGTTGAGTGACCATCTGAGATATTATTAAGCTTAAGCTAGTTGACGACATATTTTGGATAGAATTTTAAGAGCCCGTTTGGATTGACTTAAAAAAAGTAGCTTTTAAGTCAAAAATAAAAAGTCAAACTGAAATGACTTTTAAGTCAAAAATTAAAAAGTAGGGGGAGACCTACTTTTGGTTTTTGACTTATTTTAAGTCATTTTTAACTTATCTTAAGTCATTTTTTACCTTGTCAAACACTTCCTAATTTATTTTAAGTCATTTTTGACTTATTTTAAGTTATTTTTTATATTTGTCAAACACTTCTAGAAGTCAAAAACTGACTTAAAAGTAAGTTTGACCAACTTTTAATCCAATTCAAACACCCTCTAAATATTTATCTTTAAATATTTGTTTAAGTTTGACCATGAGATTTGATCAGATTTTAAAAATTTAATCTTCAAATATTTTCAAGTTCCCTTCCATTCACAATCCTTTAAAATTTTGAGTGAATAGTTAAAACCCCGTTAACTTGGCACGCGTTATTGATTGCACACTTAAATTATGACTTCACTTGCATATGGGCGCGTAAACTGTTAAAAAGAAAAACCTACAGAAATCTCACTAGTTTAGGAGCTAATTATTTAGATACATGCTAGTTTGTAATATTACTTATCGGATTTTGGTGTATCGAGATACATGTGTCTCGGAATACATGAGATCAAAATTAGGTGTCATTTGTTCTAGATATATTGTATCCAAGCCGATTCTCATGTAAATGTGACACATAAACAAATCTAGTTCGCCTCCCTCCCAAATCGCTCTCCACTTTCATGTCTCACTCATGTATCTGATATACCAAATACATGTGAATCACACCAGATACATGTATCTGGTGTGATTCACAAGTATATGAGATATATAGATAAATTTCGATCACTTCCGTCATGTTCTCACCTGTCTTTCTCCTAATTTCAGTGTATTACATTGTAAGTCTAAAAAAGTACTCATAATATGAATATGGTATAAAATATGAATATTGGTGAAAATTGGTCGCTTTCAAAATAATAATAGAGACATAATACATAAAACACTAAAAGAGGCAAATAATAAAATATAATAATTAAATGTATTAAGTTTATTAACGAAAAATTTATTAATGTTAAGTGGAATATAATAATATACTTTACCAATATTCATACTCTATACAGTATTCATATTATGAATACTTTTTATATTAATTTTTTTTTATATGTTAAAAGTGAAAAGTAAAAGGAAAAATATATTTTCACTATAATGGACAAATAAAAGTACGCGAAGAGAGTATTTGACAACTTTCTACTGTTTTTCAATGGTTGTTACCTATTATTTCATAATGTATTGTATTAAATAAGTTGTTACGTAAAATAGGTATTTTCATCACTATCCAATGATAGATTTAAACGATACGATACCATACAATAGAATTTAAATAACAATCAAAACAAACATTGTATTTAGACTTACAATACAGTATGACCACCGAAACAGGGTGTAAATTACAAGAATGAAATTGGAAAAATGTTAACATAACTATATAAATAATGAAAAAGGAATTAATATATATTAAATAAGTAGGTCAGCTGCCTCTTTAAATTAAAAGGGAAGGCGCACGACGCCGTAAGCCTTGACTAACGGCGTTGCCGTAGTGTTGTCCTTTTGATTTCATCCTTTAAATTATTTATCTTTTCGGAATTTTTGATCAATTTTATTATACTTTTGGCTCCGGACTCAACTATATAAGATATAACTTCATTTATCTAGGTAACAAAATAAAATACTATTAAATTACTTTTTTTCATTGTTACATTCTGATCTCTAGGTTATGGCGATGATTTGTAATCATGTCAATGATGTTCAGACATTCGAAAAAGATAACAAGATCATTCGAGTCGCGATGTTGAAGATACGGTATGCTAACGTGATCTTCAAATCCCAACAACAAATTCTTGGCGAAGCTTTTGACGAAAAAGAGATGAAGAAGCAGGTTGAGTTGTGGAAAGCACAGTTGCAAGAAGAGAAAGCCAAGTCACATCAGGAGTGCAATAGAGATAGAGATAGAGAAGCGGCTCGCATTGCTATTGTGAGCATCAAAAGAACAGTTGAATTTGACGATGCTATTCAAGCCGAAAGAGATTTCCTGGCCATCATTGATGCTAAGAATCCTTGGTAAAAGAGTTCATATATTTTATGTAGGCAAAAACAATAAGCTCATATCGTGTAAATAAATAAATAACTGATAAAATTGAGCTATGTAATTATTTAGCATTGTGATAATGTCACGACCCAATCTACCGAGCCATGCGGGCACTCACTCTAGCACCTAAGTAGGAGAACCCTCGATTCCCAACAGTTTATGACATGCGGAAGATTTAAGAAAACTAAAAATAGAAAGAAATTCATGTAGATTTGATAAATAAAGAGTTTTAAAATCAATCCAAATTTAACTTGTAAAGTAACTAACTTCCCCAGGGATCTAGTCTAAACAGGTACAAGAGCTACTAAGATTACAAGGTATACAAATTACATCAATGACGCAGCTCCCACCACACGGAAGGAAAATAGAAGTTGTTGGAGATTATCTTTGTCTTCACCTACGAAACATCACTGACCCTGCAACCAAACTATGCCAAAAAGGCATAGCAAGAGTAGTATCAATACAACCACACGTACTGGTAGGCATCATCGGTCAACTCGATACCCACCGCATAATATAAGACATTGACTAGCAAGAAACATGCAATAAGACTGTTCATTCCTCCGCCTTTATATTTTCTTGCGCTTACTATTTCCGGATACTTTAACTCATATTAGTACACTTGACACTAAATCCCTTACTCGCTCCGTTCTTGATCATGACTTAACCATTCTACCTCTTAGAGGAGGTTCCATATGTAATCACTACCAACCCGACCAACCACTCACGACGTGCCCTTACTTCTTTCACATCACTCCTCAACCCTTGACCCCATAGTACCTTCTATCAAGGCTTGATAACCGTTTCCAATGCCAATCCCCTCCTAGGGTAATACACAACTATTACATTGACGACCTAGCGCCACCCCAATCCTTAACAACAGTACCCATGACCACATCTCTAGAGCAAGACAATACAACACCTGGACCCTTAGCCTGCACTAACCATACCACACCCCGATTTGGGCCTGACCATTCATAGTTCATTAATTTACGAAATATACTCAATTACATTACGACACAGTAAACCCACGTATATAGATACATAAAGCATATCCAACCCAGTTATCATTTCAGGAGCGACTCACGATTCCACATTATCAATAACAAGTAGATATGAACGTATAAATCACAAGTGGTTCTCTCATGGAACCCACACTCAAACTGTTAGTGTGCCGGAACGTGACACCCGATCCAATGCATGTATATGTGTCAGTACGTGACACCCGATTCAATGCATGTTAGTGTGTCGGTACGTGACACCCGATCCAATGCATGTTAGTGTGTCGCAACGTGACACCCGATCCAATATGTATGTCAGTACGTGACATCCGATCCCAGTTAGTGTGTCGGAACGCGACACCCGATCCATTCAACATACCACAATCACAATCACAATGTACATTCTCATAATCATACAATCAAGTGTTGATTCATGACATACAATTATTCATTCATACTCATTGCATTAGGTGTGATCAATAATGCAACATTCGCATACATACATGCATTATAATGAAGCAAATACTAACATACATCACACAAATATGAAATCAAACCATCACCAAACCCTAGTTCATGAAATAGGGCTTTCCCCTACGGATGCGTCTGATGTAATACCTAGGAATACATGTACAACTGTCCCTTTTTCGGTGCACAAAAGCCTACGCATGAATTCTACCGTCAATACCACTATACTACGCAATGAATTACGAATTTACAACTACTCAATTAAATAAACCTAGCCTACCTGGGCGCCAAGCAGTTGTAGAGAGATTATGGCTCCAATCCAGGCTTCCGAACGACGAGACGGTGGATTTTGACCGGAAATCCGCAAGCTATCGACATCCTTATGCTAGAAATCTCTTTCTCCTTCCTTCCCAAGCTTAGAGCAGCTTTTTGAGGGTTTCTGGGGTGATCCTCGCCTCTTTTTGGTGTTTTTGGAAAAGGGAGAAAATAAGATTTCACGTTATTTTAATTCTTTCTCGCCCATCCCGCTCTGGCGGGGTCAGTCCCGCTGGAGCGCCGTCGCCCTGCCGGCATCATGCCCATTCTAGCGGGCTGAGGGGCCCAGTTTTCCTTAACGTTTTTCCTTTCCTAAATAACGATGGTTCGGGTCGTTACAGATAATTATCCATCTATGAAAATATTTATTTCGTTGTGAGTTTGCAAATTTCACTTTTCAGAGATACAATGTGCTTGGATACGATCAAAAGATAACTTAGCTAGTTGTTTGTATTTATCATTTATTAACTAGATTCTAGATAGGAAGACATGTCATATACATAAAATATTACTTATGTACATGCTTATGTTGTTATTGTTTATAAAGACATTCTTTGATTTATTTTATGTGACGATATTTGATTTAATATGAAATTTAAAACAAAAACTAATTCAAGAAAAGGCAGAAATTGGAAATTGTTCCAAGGCATAATTGTACATAAAGCTGAGGTAGTGTCACAAATTAAAAACGAAGGCTAGATTTAATTAGGACTTCAAAGAAAGCACATAGATATATAAGCCTAGTTCAACAATTACTATGTAAATGGATTTTCTGTTTGTTGGAGGCCTAATTTTTGTTTCTTGAATTAGGTATTTTTTAGCTAGCATTTGATCATAGATTTTTAAGTATTTTAGAAAAATCAGATTTGAACATAATTTTTGAAAATATATTATTTTTTTTCAAAAATAAAACACAAAACAATTCTTTATGCCTATAAGTTCTAGAAATCATAACCTGATCTTTCTATAAAACCCACTAAGAACACAATTATTAACTAGTTCAATATGTCAAATTATAATTAGTTGCGAAAATTTATTGGTGCAAAAAATAATAATAATAACAAATGTAGTAACCAGCTATTCTCTTCCCGTTCGTTTTTACTTATCACATTTGGAGTTCACATATTCATTAAGAAATTTGCGATTGACATGACCATTTTATCACACAATTCTTATTAATTGATGTTTAGTATTAAATCTTGAAAAATGATTTGAAAATAAGTAATTGATGCTAAAGATAATTATATTTTCTTGATATGTTAAATGTGTCAAGTAAAAGTGAAAATGTGCTTTTGAAATAGTAGACTAGAAAAAATGAATAAATAAAATATTTTTAATATAATAATCTTATCAAACTTAAGCTAATATTTGACAACAAATTTTGGATAAGATTTTGAATATTTATCTTCAAATATTTATTTGAGTTTGACCATAAAATTTGATCATATTTTGAAAATTTTATCTACAAATATTTTAAAGTTCCCTTCCATTCACAAACCTTTATATTTTTTTCCAAATAAAATGCCTATCAAATAATATTGAGAATGCATTTTTAGGAATGCATTTAATGAGTGGAAAGGGCAAACATAATTAATTGGAGTCCATAATAGAGAACTTTTTTTATTTTTTTTTAAAAATAAAATACAAAAGTTTAGGATAAGTTTTAAAATTTTAACTTAACTCAACAATTATATTTTAGCCCCAAAACAATTTGTTTGTAGATTGAGATTTTAGGTTTTTTGCCTTTTTTTCTTTCTTTCAAAACTAGATAGAAGTAAATTTTATGGCCAAATAAATTTTGCCAAAAAGCAATATAAATGGCCTAATGGGTATGAAGTTTTATTTGGACGTGTATTATATTTGGAAAAAATTTAAAGATTTGTGAATGGAAGGAAACTTGAAAATATTTGAAGATTAGATTTTTAAAATCTAGTTAAATTTCATGGTCAAACTCAAACAAAAAATGAAGATAAACACTCAAAATTTTATCCAAAATCTATTGTCAAAGCTTAGGACTCGTTTCGCCCCAAGAATATTTGGGAAAAATTTGGAAAAAAAATTGAGAAGTGGTGTTTCGTCATATAATTTGGCAAATATATTTGCCAAGCATCCCAAGTTTCCAAATACTAGATAAAACTAGTATTTGAGCCAAGTTTTAATATTTGAGAATTTTAAAAAATTCAAAAATTACCCCCAAACGTTTATATTTTACAAAAAAAACTCATTATTTATTAATTCCAACAAATATTTGTTACTACCTCCTCCGAAAAAGTTTGAGTTCTAATTTGAGTGATAAAATTGAGAAAAAAGAACATTTATGTTTAATGGGTTATAATTATAACTGAATTAGTGAAAAGTTTGAGTATGCGATTAATGTAATGTCTTGCTTATATTGTTATTTTGTTATTGTTGATTGTTATCAATTATATTATAAGGTTATTTTTAATGAAATATATTCATTATAAAATAATAATAAAAAGTTATGGGTATTTTAAATAATTTTTAGAACTTATGGGTATAAATCATATTTTTTAAAATAGTCAAATAATTTTGGAAAAATTTGGGGCCAAACGCATGGTGAAACTTCACCCAAATATAATTTGCCAAGAATATTTGAGAATTTAAGGCCAAACGCTAGCTTAATAATATTAGAGTGTGTTTGGTACAAATGAAATGTTTTATTGAAAAAACAAGTGAGTTTCTTACTTATTTTCCAAAGTATTTGTGTGTAATCTAGCTAAACATTACAAGTGGGGGATCAGAGGTGGGGAGGAGACAGCAAATTTAATATGTCATTTATAAAATTTATTTTTCCTAATTCCATTCAAAAAGTCATTTAATCCTCATTTTAAAGACTTTTTTAAAATATCAATTGTGAATATTGCCATTAACAATAACAACAAAAACAATAAAATCAATCAAAATTTCAAAATTTTAATTTTCAAATTTCCACTTCAAAATCGAACCGAAGTAAAAGAGACATAAAATGAAGGAGAGGGAGTAGTGTCTTTGAGCAGATCTTGTAATTGAAGGAACCAAAAGTATACAGAGGAAGCGTAGAAGTTCAGGCACACATATCTGTCAGGTTTCCTATGCACCAAATTATTAAATTTATACTTCCTTCGTTTCATTTTACTCGGTTTTTTTAAATAAATCAATCGAATTTTAATATATTTTTTAAAATTAATAATAATAGTAATTAAATTTAGAATCAAAACACTATTAATAAGATTAGTTTAACAGAAGAGGGTTTACAATATTCCTCAATTTTGTTATTTAGAACTGATATATTTTCTTACGAAAATGGCTCATATATATATATATTGTTACACAAATGACTCACATATATTAACTCTAAATAACAAAATTATCTCTTTTTTTATTCACACTTTTTTCTTTTTATTTATGTTATTTTTACACTAAAGAATGCAAGGAAAAATGAAATAAGAACAAGAAACTCAAATAATAATAATCAAACAAGTCAAAAAATAATTTATGTGTGAAAAAATTCATATACATGATATTTTAAAAAAAAAAAATTAAAAATTAATTTTATCACTTTTGTAACGTAGCGGTATATGTGAGTCACTTTTGCAACGGTAAGGGGTATATGTAAGTCAATTTTGCAGTGATACGGGCATATGTGAGCAAATTTTATACATGATTTTAAAAAAAATTAAAAATCAAAAATTAATTTTATCACTTTTGTAACGACTGCGATATATGTGAGTCACTTTTGCAACGGTAAGAGGAATATGTAAGCCAATTTTGCAATAAAATACACTTGGAGTTTTTTTTTTTTTTGGATTTCCCACTCGCTGTTTAGTACCTATATTAAAGTCGAAACTATCGGTGCAATTTTGAATTTAGTCGACTTCAATGTGGATACCAAATACAGGATGGAAAACCAAAAACGAAAAAAGAAAAGAAAAAAACACCACTTCGTTAGTAGAAGGCGGGAATGATTCTCATATAAATTTCAAAATAAACAATCCTAAACAAATGCTTAAAAAAAGTGCTGTGAAAAAAGTGCAATGTCTGCAGGTTTCCATTCTGCATCACATGCGCTCTGCGTCCTTTTCGTTATTCCAAAACCTTCGCTTCAATAAAAACCATTTTAAAAATGGCGAAAAAAATAAATGAACCCTTTTCTCTTTAATGCATTAGAGTATTGTTTCCTCTGAATTTGGAGTTATTTTTAGGTATACATTTCCACTGACATTCCACACATCTTTTGACTGACTTCATTGGTTCTGCATTCTGATTTCTCAACACCCATTAACGCCAATCTCTTGTTTCTTTCACATTTATTATTGATTTTATTGGTCTTCATTCAGGTGTGTTTTCTTCGTCTTTGTTTTTTTACCTAACTAATGGATTCTTATGATCACACCTGGATCTGTTTTCGTATATTTTGATACATTTTACGTATTTTTAGTTTATGATCACAATATTCAAAAATATGAATGCACTTAGTTTCTTAATTTTCCCGGTCAAATCAAAGCCGGACAAACAAATTGAAACAAAAGTATGGGAGTATTTTTTTTTCCAGGTCATTTAGTCAATACATTATTGTTAATCTGGAGGAGGGGGTTTTAGATTTTGGTATTTATGGAGGATTTGATGGATTCTGTTAGATGGGTATTTTTTATTTTGTAATTTCAGTGATGGGGTCTTTTTGTTTTGTTGAGATGTATATCTTTTTGGTTCTGTTTTGGTGTGTTTGGTGTCAATACACACTTGTGCTGTTAGTGGAGTGGATTTGAAGGAAAGGTATAAGAATGTGAAGCCATGTTATCTTTGTTGTTGAATGACAGTAGGCATGAATATATTGGTTGCATAGCTTTTCGTTTACGAAGTAACGTAAATCTGGACCACTTGTTAAAGATTTTCTGTTTGGTTACTGATTCATTTGATTATTGTTGATTAATGGTGTCATTTATATGTAGGTGGACATTGAGCAATGAGCTTGTAGGAGATTTAGTTGGTTATTGAGATGGACAAGAGGAATTGGTTGTGGAAACGGCGATCTTCTGAGAAGAGCATTGGTGAAACTGAGAGTTCTGGTTCATTGTCTTCACATTCAGAGAGACATTCCGATGAGCAGGTATAATGCAATAAATAAAGGTTTTCTGTTTCAAGGTTGTTTTGATAATCTCCTTTTCGGACTTTTAGTTAGTTTTGCTGATATGAAGAAGCTAAGCTCGTTTGACATTTGATGATTACTCACATCCACATACTTAAATCTTCATATGCATGTTTATTTAGAGCTGATAGTACAACAACAATAGTTTTGCATCAGTTCCAAACAACTTGGGGTCTGCTATATTTCAAGCTGATAGTGTTTGAGCTAAATATGCAGCTCAGATTTTCTAAGTTAGCAAAATATTACATCACAAATGCTCATATTCCGTGCAACGTTTGTTCTCTACATTGCCTTCTGCAAATGCTGTAGTTTTGTGACTCTGGTTGTCATTATATGTATGAGATTTTCATTCTTCTCCTGCCTTTTTCTCCCTGAATTGTGTCTACCAGTTTATGGAACTGTGGGGTTCAAGTTTTATCCAAGAATGTTTCAGGATCCTTCATTTTTCAATGAACCGTTGACAAAGTTTTTGCCATGTGTTAAGTATGCCTGATGGAAAATCACTGCAAATGATTCTATAAGGATTTGTAAGGTTCTATCTAGGCTCACGGAGTTGAGGTTAAGTCCAGATGCTTGAAAGCTTCAAGCCTTCAACTTTATATTGATCAAAGCTATCAATGACTTAATCATAAAATGGAAGTATGGAAACAATATTTAGTGTTGGAGCCTGCTATCCACCTAGTAAAAGGTTCTCAAATGACATTTATCATATGCAAATTTCGTACTTATGATATCTACTGAAAGTAACTCTATCAAATTGATAGGATAGTGAGAAATTTTAAGTTTTAATTAGCTCAAGCTCTGTATTCAAAGATTCTAGTTCTGAAGCCTTCAGTCTCAGAGCTGCAAGGCCAAAATCCAATGCAGGTGTGAAAGAGTTCAGCATGGAGTTGATTACGTCAGTCCCACATTGGTTAAGCAGCCAGACATCTTTCATTATCTGTGAAGAGTATCTAGAGAAAATAATGACTTCCAATTGGCTCAATATGCATTTTATATTGTAATAGCTAATATAATATAATAATGAAATTTTATCCCAAACCTTCTACTGTTGCCTCACTCCCAGTCTAGAGATCCAATGCACAGAAAAGATTTTACATGCTTTTAGCATTGAGTGTTTCTGCTTTTGATAGGTAAGGTAATACTAATGCAAAAAACAGAAAAAAGTTACTTAAAAGGGGAAAACTGATTGTTAAACATAGTACCTTTGAGTCAAACATGTGCTTTCATAAACTGAGAAAAGACAGTGTACAAAAGAATCAAAACAAATCAAGATTGTTAAACATAGTATCTTTGAGTCCTCAAAAGAAAACTATCCCCCTGAAGTAAATTTCTTCCTGTTTCGGCCTCCGTTAACCTGTTATCATCTACGTTGCTCAGACTCTTCAAAAGTGTGATTGGATGCGTGTCAGATCCTCTAAAAGTAGTGCAATTTTTGAGGACCCGACACGGCTGGCAGAATTTTTGGAGAGTGAGTAATATAGGTTATCATAATTTATGGCATGCTCCGGCGGCCGTAACTCCAGTTTTGTTTTCTCCTTGCCATTTCTTTCCTGATAATTCCTTATCAGTGGTTGATAACTAAGGTTTTCTCACTTCAACACGTGCAATTTCTGCTATTTGGAGCAGGATCCGTTAAAAGAAACTCCAGAAAATGACAACCAATCACCGGAAGTAACCTCAAAAGCTGTAACTATTGATCATGAAGCCAAGGAAAGTCCAAAGAAGTTGATAGAAAAGCTATCAGCTGCTCTAGTTAATGTTAGTGCAAAAGAAGACTTAGTTAAGCAGCATGCTAAAGTGGCAGAAGAAGCTGTTGCAGGTATCTTTCACTATTTCCTTTCTTCCACAGTTTTGAATGCAATCTTAGAAATAATACTGTCTAGACTGTTTCCAGCCCTTTTGCTGTACATGAATCACATGCGTAAATAGTTTTTTAGAACTTGTTCGATCATGCATTTTTTCTCTTGATTAGTTCCATGTTTTTGTAATATTTGGTAGGCTGGGAAAAGGCAGAAAATGAGGTTGCAGTTCTAAAGCAGCAACTTGAGGCAGCTGTGCAGCAGAACTCGACTTTGGATGTTCGTGTCAACCATCTTAATGGTGCTCTCAAGGAATGTGTCAGACAGCTGAGACAAGCTAGAGATGAGCAGGAGCAAAGTATTCAACATGCTGTGGTAGAGAAGGAAAAGGAATGGGAGTCTGAAAAAGCTGCACTTGAATATCAGCTACTTGAGCTCCAGACACAAGCAGAGGCTAGTAGAACTGGTTCTCTTGTTTCTACTGATCCAAATGTTCTGGTCAGGCTCGAGTGTCTAGAGAAGGAGAACACAGCTCTCAAACTTGACCTTTCATCTTGTTCAGAGGAGTTGCAGATTAGGACTATAGAGAGGGACTTGAGCACCCAAGCAGCAGAAACTAATAGTAAGCAGCAGTTAGAGAGCATAAAGAAGGTGACCAAGCTTGAAGCGGAATGTCGAAAACTACAAGCCTTGGCTCGCAAATCATCCCTACTCAGTGACCAAAGATCTCCTGCTGTTTCATCTTTCTCTGTTGAGTCCTTCACCAATAGTCAATCCGGTAGTGGAGATCAACTGAAGACAGTCGACACTGATAGCCACATACTGCGCAAACTGGAAACAAGTGAATGTGATCAAAGTTGCTCTGATTCATGGGCATCAGCACTAATTGCTAAGCTTGATCAATTTCAGCACGAAAAAGCTATGCCTAAAACTCTTGCTGCCCGGTCTTTGGAAATTGACATGATGGATGACTTCTTGGAGATGGAGAGACTCGCTGCAGTATCTGAAACTGTGAATAAAGCCTCTTCACTTACATCTGATGCTGTTGCCGATGACTCATCAAGTGAAGAGAATCCCCTGTCAGCAGAATATGAAACCCTTTCACAAAGGGTGGTTGAATTAGAGCAAAAGCTGGAGAAGATTGAAGCAGATAAAGCTGAACTGGAAAATGCTTTAAGTGAGAGCCAAGATGCCCTCAAGATGTCCGATTTGCAGCTTAAGGATGCTCAAACCAAGTTAGAAGAGCTGCAGAAGGAGCTAGATGCAGTGAATGAGTCAAAAGAGTTGCTTGAGTTTCAACTCTTCGACATGGAAGTAGAAGCACGGACTATGTCTGCAAACATTGACTCTTTAAAGACAGAAGTCGAAAGAGAACGATCCTTGTCATCTGATAAGGAAACGAAGTGCCAGGAATTGGAAAATGAACTAAGAAGAAAATCCCAGGAATTTGAACTTCAACAAGCTTCTAGTTCAAATGGTGAATCGAAAATAAAGCAGGTAACGCTTGTCTGAACGGATTCTTTTTCTGTTGTTCAAAAGTCTTGAAGCTCTCAAATTCTAAGCTTTTCTATTTGCAGGAAGATTTGGCTGTAGCAGCTGACAAGCTTGCAGAATGCCAGAAAACAATTGCGTCTCTTGGGAAGCAGCTTCATTCACTAGCCACTTTAGAAGATTTCTTGATCGACACTGCAAATCTTCCTGGACTTTCTGGGGAAGGATCAGTTGCGGCTGGAGCTAGTGGAGAGGATTGGAAGTTACACGTAAATGAGACATTTACCCGAAACAGCAATTCAGACACTCCAAAGATTGAGAATTCTAGTCATTCTATGAACGGAAATGAAGGAGAATCGTCCTCTTCTTCGTCATCATCATCATCAGCTACTCAAGGGACAACATCCAAAAGTAGAAATGGTTTTGGGAAGTTGTTTTCTCGAAGCAAGAGTGGAATTCAGCTCTAAAATGTAAGAGTATATTTGAGTAACAAAATCAAAAGGGATATGACTAGAGGAAAGTCGAGATGTAGATGTCACTGAGCATTCATATAGCCGAATTGTAATTTTCTTGAGATTGAGCCGTCATTGTTGCCATCATATTTGCATATGGTTATAAGTAGGATGGCTGATTAAATTTTGTTTAATTAGCATCATATGTGCTTTGATTGTTAAGAGAATGTTCATAGCTATTTTTTTTTAAAAAATAGAACCAACTATGTCATATTATAAATCTGTGCGTGCAAGATAACTTAAAGATTGTAAATAGGTTATTCAAGGAAGATAGGTCATGGGGTTCAAAAAACATGCATCCCTCATGCAACAAACACCTTACTCAGATTACTGGCTCTTTTTCATGGTCTCAAAATTGTCATAAATTTTGGATTCAAGCCATTGGACATTTTTTAGAGATTCAAAAGAGGTAATTTATGTTTTTAATCAGTATTACTAAAATACTTAAAAAACAACAACTTTGGAGAACTTCACAAAGAAACAACAAAGTTTAAAGAATATTTTTAGAAGTAGTAAAAATATAGAATCTGAAAAAGGTCAGAAACAATATCAAAAATATTTTTCTCAAGGAAGAAAATCGAGCCTACTGAATGCACAATGTTTCTTTAAGAAAATTATTCCCCCCAACTACATAACGTTAATGAAATATATCCTTCCAAGTTAGAACGATCTAACTCACTAGTGTATCGGTACCTAAAATCACTGTGTCAGTGAACCATTCAACGTAAGTAAAGAACACTATAATTTATTTGTGCAGAAGAAAAAGTAGTTCAGAAAATTCGTAGTAAAAAGTCTGACGAATCAAAGGTATTTATAGCCACAAAAGTAATGTTTCTGAAAGTTTGCAACCTTCCAGAATAGAAACTTAAGAAATATATATTTCTTAAAGTTTACAACCTTTCCCAACCGTCACTTAAGGAACGTCTGTTTATGAAAGTTTGCAATCTTTTAAAACAATCACTTCATAAACGACATGAATTTTAAATAAAATCCAAAAAAAAAAAAACTGAACCGGATCGCACATCTTTTGATAGATCATTTTCCGAAGTCAAAGTCAAAATTCATTTCTCATTTATTCTTACTATACCCAATAATTTAAACCTTATTAACTACTCTAACCATATTTTATTAATATAAAACATTGTTTACGATTAAAGGTTCATGCTCAGACACATTAGAGTCCCTTTGATTGAATATAGCTACATGAAACTGAAACACAACAATATTAGTGGATCAGCCAGCTAAATACGGAAGCAAGATGCAACATTATACTAAATATAATATGTTTTGCTATTCCTCCAATTTCTGTCTTAAATGCTGTAAACTTCCTCTAATTATATAATGTCAGTGTGATATATAGTCAATGAACTTTCATTTATTTTGAAAAATGTTTAAGACTTTAATTTAATCAATACTAGACCAATAATTTATGATTGGCTAATTCAGAAAATGCCTCCACCCCCGCATTCAAAACGATCTACTAAATTCATCAAGTTATTCTAAAGGATTAAAACGGTCAGTTATTAATGGAATTCCTTGTCGACTCTCTGTAAAATACTCGTTTGGCCGCCAAAAAAAAAAAAAAAAACTTGTCCAGACAACTATCTAACATGAGCATTATTTTTATTTTTTGAAGAAAAAAAAAACACTTTCAACTACTCAAAAACTTGAGAAAACATACTACTCCTTCCATCCCAATTTATGGGACATGGTTTGACTTGATACAAAGTTTTAAATGTGTAAAATTTATTTTACGCCATAAATTTTTTATAAAAAAAAGTTTATGGCGTAAAATAAATTTTACACATTTATATAACTATAAACTATGAGTATTTCATTAGGATACACGTGAAATTTCAAAAATTAAATTCTTTTTATCTATATATTTGTTTTAAACGAACTAAAAAGAAAATATTATAGAAACGGAGAATAATAATTCCCAAATAATTATAAACAGCGATTAATATTAAGAATTTAGGCAACAAACTAGTACTACAATACTGTTTCTAAGGTGATTTGACAATGAGAGAGTTATAAAGAGGATATGGCATTTAACAATCTAACATTAATGATTTAGAATGGATTTTCTACAAAAATATAGCCAATGAGAATTGAAAGCAAATAAAGAAGATATAATTCCACCATCCACGCTGGCAAATGGAAGATGTAGGCCCTACAAGAAAGAAGCATGTGGAGATCGAAGAAATCCACGTGGCGAAGTGTGGGAGGAAGGTCGAGATCGCGCTTCACATTTTACACTCAACCTCTTATCAACAAAACGAAACCCCTCTTCCCTCAAAATTGAAGCCTCAATTTCTCTCTCTCTCTCTCTTGTTTACTTGGACAAGAGAAAACCGCAGTCTCTTTCATCTTTTTTTCGAAAAAAATAGGAGCAGCTGCTTCAGCCCCGCCATGTCCGCTATTGCTACTTCTGCTGCACTCTCTTTTCCTTTCTCTTTTTGCCGCTCAACTAAGACTTATACAAGAAAGGTAACTCTTTTCTACTACTCTTATTGATTGCGATTTATAGTTACGTAAACATCTCTGGCTTATTTTAAGAGAGTATATAAGCTGCTAAGTGTTTTTCTAGAAAAATGTTTTATTTTTCTGAATTATCATCAAGTGAAATTAAAATGAGTCAATTGACATGTGAATGAAAATGAAATTTTATGGGCAAATTACGTTGTCGTGTGCCTTTTTGATGATTGTATTCAAACACTTGGTTTAGTTTGCTTCCATGAGTGTTTTTGATTAATAGTCTGTGATGGTGATAGTTCAGATAAGAT
Organism: Solanum etuberosum; assembly: GCA_029582245.1. NCBI lineage: Eukaryota > Viridiplantae > Streptophyta > Magnoliopsida > Solanales > Solanaceae > Solanum > Solanum etuberosum. The sequence goes on along the minus strand of JAJONR010002593.1, from coordinate 44,274 downwards.
AAGAACGTAAGTGCATTTACGAAATTTGTGATACTTCAATTGTGTTTTTGAAGTTACCCATTAAGATAGTTGTAACTTGTAAAGCAAAATGATTTCTGCCCATAAGTGAGGGGAGTTTATTTATTCCTTTTGCTGGAAAATGTTTTCTAACTAAAAACCAGAGAAAGAATGAGCTTCTTTCTCGTGGACTCTGTTGCGTAACTTATTTGTGGCATGTTTTTAATTTTTATGCTCTAGTGTATGTGTATCGGGTAGAAAAGTAGTAGTTCATGTAGTAATCAGTTACCCATTGGGTTATTTGGGAAGTTATCTCAATCTGAATATAGAGAACTGTACACAACTTGCATTTTGTCTATCAGATGAATTATTGAGTGGATGATAATTCTGCAATTTGTTCATTGTCAGTGTTTCAAAGGTGGATTTGGAGTGTTTGCAGTGTATGAGGAGGCAGCTGGTGAGTTAACAAACAAGAAAAGCTCATGGTTGACAATCTTTGATGTGGAAGATCCAAGGTCAAAATTCCCACAGTCTAAAGGGAAGTTCCTGGATGCAAATCAAGCTTTAGAAGTTGCTAGATTTGATATACAATATTGTGATTGGCGAGCTCGTCAAGACGTACTTACGATAATGCTCCTGCACGAAAAGGTTGATTCTTGTACATCATGTGTTTTCATTTCTGCTAATTAGTGACTAATCCTTCTTTGGAGTTGTTTCAATTTTTTCTTGTCATAGTTTTATTCTTTTTCATCCTTGTACTAAGTCGTGTGACTGGTGGATATTGTGTGAGTAGGTTGTGGAAGTATTGAATCCTCTAGCACGGGAGTATAAATCTATTGGAACTGTGAAGAAGGAACTCGCGGATTTACAAGAAGCACTTTCTCAGGCCCATAAAGAGGTATATACTACTTTGATCCCATTGAACAAAATTATGCTGTTGGATATACAAGTTACTCCTTTCTAGATTTTTGGTAGATGTGTAACACATCAAATATTTTCCCGTTATTATTGGGTTTTTAGGTTTAGTTTCCTTTTATCTGTAAAACCTATTGAAGCAAAACAGGTTTTTTTAAGGAAAAATGGCTAATTTCATAGATAAACTGGTTCAAGAATCTTACTTGTCATAAAGAAAACTGAAAAAACAACACAAAAAGCAAGTTTGGGATTTCGAGTACTTCCATATAAGCCAAGATTTGTATCTAAAGTAGTGATAGCAACAGGTACATATATCTGAGGTGCGGGTTTCTGCTGCTTTAGATAAGCTAGCTTACATGGAAGCGTTGGTTAATGATAGGCTTCTACCAGAGAGGAGTACAGAAGAATCAGTTTCCACGTCTTCATCCCCCGGTACATCTACAGTATCTAGAGATAATGTTAAAAGCAAGCAGCCTAGGAGAACCCTCAATGTGTCAGGTCCTGTTCAAGAATACAGCCCCCATTTGAAGAACTTCTGGTATCCTGTTGCTTTCTCCGCTGATATTAAGGATGACACCATGGTAAGTCAATTACCTGATTTATGTAATAATCTTATTTGCTAACTGCAGACAACATGTTACCAATTTCCATGTTTTCTACAAACTTAAATAATAAATTACTAAAATGAACTGATTCAATACTCTGATGCCAACCAATAGCATGTTGTACCATCTCCTTTCTAACTTTCTTAGAGAGGAGAGAACATGATTTGTTATGCTTTTTGCAGTATTCTAGTGTCTCTTCTGTTGATGGTTATTTGACTATAATGTATCAGATACCAATTGAATGCTTTGAGGAACCATGGGTGATTTTTCGTGGGAAAGATGGAAAACCTGGATGTGTCCGGAACACATGTGCACATAGAGCCTGCCCCCTTCATTTGGGTTCAGTGAAAGAGGGTCGAATCCAATGTCCTTATCATGGTGAGAATAGACGAATCTAAGCATTCTTCAGTGCAAATTTCCTATCTAGGATATAATAAAACACTTGATCAATTTGGTGTTTGATACGTGGAGAGTGCATGCAATAACTGACATTTACTTCTATGTTTGTTTGATGATATCCTTAGGGTGGGAATATTCAACAGACGGGAAATGTGAGAAAATGCCATCAACAAAATTTCTGAATGTCAAGATCAAATCTCTGCCATGCTTTGAGCAAGAGGGAATGATATGGATTTGGCCTGGAAATGATCCTCCTACGGCCACTCTTCCTTCTCTTCTTCCACCTTCTGGATTTCAAATCCATGCAGAGGTTTGAATCACTGAAACAACATCTTAAATGTTAATAGGAAAACCATCTAACAACAGTAAGTTAACTCTTTCTGCTCCATTCTTGTTATTCTTTAAACTGGCAGATAGTGATGGAACTTCCAGTGGAACATGGGTTGCTTTTAGACAATCTGTTGGATCTTGCCCATGCTCCTTTCACCCATACATCTACGTTTGCTAAAGGATGGAGTGTCCCAAGGTTTGCTGTTATTATAATGATTTAAAATAGTCTACAAGTTAGAGTAATACTAGTTTAATAATCTTCAGTTTGAAATTAAACAAAATGCCAACCATTGTTGAAATCGCCACCTTAGACATTAAGGAGCTGAAGGCATAATTCTTGGTGTCCTGCATATTTTCTTAACAACATACTGGATTACAATGTGAAAAGATTCTTTTCGAGGATACTTAGTTAGATAAGTTGATAACTCTTACCTTACAGATCAATAATTCTTCAAGTCCCAAAATGAATTTTCTAAAGGAGAGTTGACTACATTTTATATTTGACTTCATATGGTTTCATAGAAAATAAAAATTTTGTTATCTTGATTACAAATCTACGACAATGGTTCGTGCTCATGTACATTGCTTAGAAAAAAGATATTATGGAGCAAAATTAGCTAAAAAACATAAAAAGATGTTTACTTTGTTGATGGAGAATGGGAGGGTGCCTGTACCTGTCTGATGAATAAAGTCTGGCAGTAATAACCCGAAGATGTGAACACTTGTTACCTTTCTTTTTCAGCTTTGTAAATTTTTTGACTCCGGCATCTGGTCTGCAAGGATATTGGGATCCTTATCCAATAGATATGGAATTTCGACCACCTTGTATGGTTCTATCAACCATTGGAATCTCAAAGCCAGGCAAATTGAAGGGGCAGAGCACCAAAGAGTGCTCTACACACCTTCACCAACTTCATGTATGTTTACCTGCATCTCGACAGAAGACGAGGTTACTATATAGGATGTCACTGGATTTTGCTCCCATATTAAAACACATGCCTTTCATGCAATATGTGTGGAGGCATTTTGCTGAACAGGTTAGATTCTATCCTTAACATTGGTAGTGTCTGTGATTACATAAAACTCGTAATGATGTAAATCAGTGTCATTGACTTCTTCAAGATGCATCACCTGCACAAATCACAATGCCTATAATGACGAGTTCTCCTGCATAAATGTTCTCAGGTTTTAAATGAAGACCTACGGCTTGTGATTGGTCAACAAGACCGGATGCTCAAGGGTGCTAACATTTGGAACCTGCCTGTATCATACGATAAGCTAGGAGTAAGGTATAGAATATGGAGAGATGTTGTAGAGAGTGGAGCAAAGCAATTGCCATTCAGCAAATGAACATGAAACTAATCCATGGATAGATTTTACATCTCAAGATGATCGATCGTACACTCAAAACAATCTTAGCTCTTTGAAGAACTTCAGTTGCTGAGAATCTTTGTTGGTATATAACGCGATTGCCACACTTGTTGTTCTGAGGATATACCAGAGCATCCTGAAAATGAGATGATTTCAGTATAGCTTCCCTTGTAAAAAATAAACTGTACACTAATCGTTTTTAGGTTCATGTACAGTTTAAACAACCTTGACCCCGCCATCAATTCTTTCATGTTTTCCCTAGCATGCCTCCTAGAAAATGTGGAGGCTTTATTGAAAGTCATGGAAATGGTCCTCCAACTTGTATCATAGTATCAATCTTTTCAAATTTCTGAATTGAATACACAATTTTTTCGCCAAAATGAAGCAAGAGGAAGATCTGATTGTCTAGCTGTTTTGCCCCTAAGTGTATTTTTGTCCTCCAAACTTATGTTCTTTCAGTGACGAGTCCATCGATGGAATTGCTTAAAACAAAATTTTGATATCTTTTTATTCAACAACACGATATATATACTGATGTTCGCGGTGTTACAGAATAATATGGAAACTTGATCATAGCTGGTAACCAGGGGCGGATCTAAGTTGGTACAACTGGACACCCTTCGTCGTTACCACTTACCAGTAGTGTAGTGGCAAGGGTATGGATGAAACTACATGGCGCCCAGGTTTGATTCCTAAAGCTCAAATTTATTCCACAAACTCACATTAATTACAAGACAAGAAGAGTAACATAATTACAAAGTATTTCAAACCCTGAAGCGTCTGTTATTACATATATAATATTCATTCACAGTGCATTACCACAGAAGGGACAAAATCGGAAATCGCCGTCCACTTCCCGGCGACAGAACTGACACCTAAGTACGTCCGGGACGTCTGCCGTGGACGACGGCGGAGGAGGAGTTAGAGATTGAGGGAAGAAGAGTTTGCAGTCGTTGCAATATATCACCGGCTCTTTCCCCGGCCATCTCCACACCGGAACAAAGAATAGCTTGAGAACCTTTTCATAATCGACGAGGTCGGCGCGTGATCCGCACGCAATGCACCTCCCTGCCCCGCTCTTCAATACCTGCCTCGCCTGCTGCTCTAAGCCTCCCACGAAGAAGAAGAACATTTTTTATGATACTTTGATTTGTTGATTGGGTTATGAATGGGGTGCAAATTGGAGCTTTTGAAGAGATGGAGAAGAAAGGTGTAGAGAAGTGAAGAAAATTTCTAGAGGATTCGTGGGTATTTTGGTAGGCTTGAGAACCAAGTTATTCGGGTATTGTTCGTTGGGTCACCTGAAGTCCAGCTCATGAGAGTTCTGGGCCCGTTTAGCTCCTTACAAATTCAAGTTTTTGCTCGGATGGTCCCTTTTTAAAGGTAGTTTCCAATTATTTGTTTTTATCTAAATGAAACTTATAGATTAAAGTATTTTTAATTGCCAAAAAGTTTTTGTCTCGTCCGTAAGTTATATAGTATCTAATTAACAAGATATGAGTTTAGAGAGTTATTGCCTTGTTCGATAAAAACTCTGTAATAATAAGTTATGGATATAACTTTATGGGTTTTATAGGAATTAAAATTACATCTTACAGAAGATATAACTTGCGGGTTATGAACTGAACTTATGTTTCTAATTATACAAGTTATGTAGAAATTAAGCAGCATAATTTGTTTTGTCTTGTAAAGCATAACTTGTATTATATTATGACATAAAAAATAAATTTTTATCTTGCGATCTTTTTTAATATCAGAGATATTTTGGTCACTTTTGTCTTACTTAAAATATTGAAAAACAAAATTAAAGATCACTTCAAAATAGGGATATTCGTGCGAATGGCCTTTAAAGATAATTAAATCTTCTGGTCATATATATATATATAAAAGTATATATGTTCATTGTGTTAACAATATGTATATCATGTGTATACCACAATAAAGTAGACCAAATCTTCCCATAAACTACCTAAATCTCAATGAGTTTGTGCTCTATTTTCACTAACTGTCTCAATATCTTATGTTGTTGACAAATTTTGAGAGCAATTTATTGGATGAGACTGGTAAGTTGGCCATATTGATTTGCTCATGAGGAATAATATCACCAACCTGTTGATTTTGAAGTTGTGTTTTTAACTAAATCTCTATGAAATTTAAGCAGATCTTGTTGAGAGTGTTACCCCCGAATAAACATGTATTATGCTATCCAAATTTAATTAAAATTTCAATACAGTCTAAACATCGAGTGGAAAAAAAATAAAAAAATAAAAAAATAAAAATTTAAGCAGTTCATCTAACAAGTTCTTTCCAATATGGAAGGTTATCATCAGGTATTTCACAAAATTTGGTGAGGAAGATGCTCGTACCACCTAAAACCAGAAATAGTTTCACCAACAAAGGTTGTGGTGGAGTGATAAGTACTTCATCCTTAATCAGAGGTCTCGAGTTTGAGTATCTTCGGATACAGAGTAGTCTTTGTTAGGAAGCGTTTTACCCCTAATGTGGAGCTTTCCGACTCGAATCCAAATTTTGTTGGGCTCCAATGTGCGTACCGAACACCGGGTGAAAAACTTTTAAAAAAAAATCACAAAAAAGATAAATTTATTGATTATTATTTTTGGTTTGGAGGGTGGTCATCCACACGGATGACCCGGGACCGATCCCCCTCAATGTCTTCTGAGTTGAGCTTGTCGCATAAGGCTTGTCTAGTACTGTTTACATCCTCTGTATGGTTTGTAGGCTATTATCCTGGGATTTCAAAAAAAAAAACTATATAATGTAAAATATTGTATATGGTGATATATGAGTCAGTTTTATTCGATTTTTATCAAAATCAACCCAAACCAATTGTAACGAACTGGTTAGTTTGATTTCTTAATCACATAAATACTATTTCAATCTTGTTTTGTTTGAATTGTAGATGAAGTTTTAATAAATTACTGTATCCAATAATAATGACAAACATAGATCACAATTAAATACAATAGCTCCTTCCCCTATTACTAGTGTGCCAAACTAATATAACTAATATATCTAGTAAGTCTAACAACCTTTCTCAATGATAGATGCGTTCAAACTTATTGAAAAATAATTAAAAAGAAAAGTCAACATAAAACTTTAAAAATGATATACATTTGGTTTAGTTTAAAATCTATCAATAATATACCATCTCAAATTTGAAGAAAAAAACAAACAAATATATGTTGAAATATGAATATGAAAAAATAAATAGGTTGACACATTTGAACCACACTTGATAAAAAGTGACAATACACGTAAATTTAAGTATTGTTTAAAGTGTATACTTTTTTACAAAAAAAATATTTAAAGTATATAATTATATCAAATATTACATCCAGTAGAGAATCACAAATATTTCTTGGTATATATATATATATATATATATATATTCATATTTTTTTTTAAATTCTTATATGAAGTCTTAAAAGAATAAATGTGGCATGACTAGTTTTTAAGCCATTAATTAAAATTTAGTCACCATTTCGAATCTAGTTAAACAGTAGCTATATTTATAATATGCTGACATGATATTTGAAAAAATATGTATTAACCATGCATTTATAAATTATATATTATTTTACTAGCCTCCATTATGTAATTTGTGTCAGAGTTCCAGATATTGGCTAGAAGAAATGCATAACAAAGAGAAGAAAAAAAAAAACTTAAAAGAACCACCGACGAGTTTTTGGCGGGTATGATACGGTATTGAAAAGTTTAAATTGGTAATTTTTATTATGGTATTTAAAAATATTTTATTATTATCATATTTAATTAATTCGATATGATTTGGTATCTTAAAATTCGATATAGATATTTTATAGTACGGTAAATTCATTATTATAGTTCAATCAACTTCAAGTCTTCAACTTATATATATTCGTAATTTATTTATTCTAAACCTTAAATCCTAAATCCTAATATTTTAAAAAATTTAATCAATTTCCAATTCATTTAATTATCTTTGTCATATAATTTATTTAGTCAGGCTTTCAAAAAGTTGCTTATTTTTTGAATATATCTTTTTTTACATAGCAAATCAAGGAAATTTTGGGCGATTTCTCAAGTCTTTTTTCCTTATTCCTTTTGGTTTGAGGACGATAAATATTTTGTTTGGAGTAGAACATCGATGATCTCTACATTTGTCTATATAATTATTATGTCATAAGTATTTTTTAAGAAGTAATTATTAGTTTATATTTTGTTAATTAATTTACAAATCACTTTTATCAGTATATTATGACAATACTTTTTCTTTAGTTAATGTTTCAAAAGTACTTTTACGATGAAATTACTTTTTAATTTTTGAAAAACAACCTCACTCTACAGATACTACTACAAAAAAATATATATTTATTTTTCTCATAATTTGACCAAACACTTAACTTTCTAAAATAAACATTTTCTGAAAAGAAAAAAAAAACAGTTAAACAGAATTTAGTCACCATAAAAAGTTGACTAATCATACTATTACTCAAAGTAATCCAGAGATATTTTAAACCTATCTCAAAGTAATCATACTATTACTCAAAGTTGCCAACTATAGCTAATGTAGACTTTTTTATGCCCTTAGCTAATTTTCTTCCGTAATGCCGATTCATTGGGTCAATAATGGCCGCGCGATGGCTAACCATCCTTATACCAGGGGTAGAGCCATCAAAATGGCATGGAGCTGGTCCAACCCAATCCGTTATTAGAGTAGGATCGGAATAAGATTTTTCAACTCCATTTAAAACTAGGGCTTATAAGTCTGATTCATATAAGCCCTTGACCCTTGAAGGCTTGATTGGGGTCGGGCGGGGATCGGTCCATGGGTCAAAACTATTTGTTTAAGGATAACTCACAACAATCTCACTAGTATATGAACTTATTACTTAAATGCATGTTATGTTGTAATATTACGAATATTACCAAATTTTGGTACGTCCAGATACATGTATTTCACGATACATGGACTCAAAATTAGGTTAATTTGTTCTAGATACACTCTATTCAAGTGGATTCGCATGTATCTAGGATACATAGACAAATCTCGCGCCCTCGCCTCCCTTCTGTCTCACTCGCCACTCTGTTATCTCACTCGCGTATCTGGGATGCATCACATCAGATACATGTATCTCCCGTATCTAGTATCCTAGATACATGCTAATCACACTAGATTTTTTGCTAGTGTTATTGAAACAACATCATTGTTTGTCATATTTGATTTGAAAATCTTCTCATTTTCTTGATGTTATAATTTTAAGTTTTAAAAGGAAAAGAAAAAGAAAAAAAGAAGGGCTAGCCCACCTCAGTCCAGAGCCCTTCTAGGGTTGGGTTGACTTGAGCATTTTCAGGCTCTTCCAAATGAAGGGCCGGTCCGTCCTAGCCAATCAAATTTTTTGGCCTGCGAGGCTTGGGCTAGCCCTTTTTGACAACTCTAACTAGGGGTTCACGGTTTGGATCAAATTGATCCAAATCGAGAATCAAAACCAAATCAATTAAATAAATGGATTTTATTTTGGTTTGATTTGGTTTTAGATTTTAAAAATTCTGATAGTATTTGGTTTGGTTATGGTTTTGTTTGAAAAAATAGAAGAAATAACTTAACCGAACTGCCAAATAAAAATTCCGATAGTACTTGATTTTTATTGATTTTTTTTAAAAATAAATTGTTTTTTATTGAATGTACATACAATAATATACTTCTAAACAAATAGTATTAAACTGACTATATTTTATTATAACACTATCAAATTAGTTACCCTTTTAAGAACAGAAGGAATTATATATGTAGATTTAATTTCTTGAGAAAATGATATGCAATATGCTTTATTCAAGAATTTATCCATTTTCAAGGAATATAATAAAATTTCTTACAATAATTTTTGTTGTGCAAATTAATGATTTGTGATTTTTAAGATATCTTAACCATAATTGAATTAAGCAATCATGAATAATTAAAAGACTCAAAGACAAATTATTTTAAACCTGAAATAGATTCTTTGAATTATTTAAATGAAGAGAACAAATCACACTAGAAAATAAAAAACAAAGAATGGAATGAAATAATATAAAAGCCAACACCTAGATTACGAATCCAAAGTGCAAAAAAATAAAAATGTAAAGATTCAACCTTTTTAATTATATAATTACACATATAAATATTCTAATTTTTAATAGGTATTTATTTATATAGTCGGATTTGTTCGATACTTCCTCCGTCCTATTTATTTGTCAAATATTTTCTAATTCTATGTCCTTTTTTATTTGTCATTTTTGACAAATCAAGAAATCTCATTTTTTTTTCTATTATCAATTTATTAACATTGAGTTAATGTTTTTAAAAAATATGAATAAATATATTTAAAATCCAATCAATTAATAGAATAAAAATTATAAACTTGTACTAAAATTGAAAAAAAGAGCAGCCGGCCATTCTCACAACGTTTACAAAGCGGCACGTAACGCTGAAGAGGTGTCCATGTTTCATTTGGCGCATGTATTGTAGACACAAATCATTTTCTTCCACGTGTTACATATGACACAACAAACACAGAGCGAGTGTGTATTTTTTTTTTTATTATTATTATTGTTGTCACCCCAGTGTCTGATATCCACCTTGGAGTCCGACTAAATTCGCGCGCAGAAAATCCCACATTGAAGATAAAACACTGCTAATAAAAGCGACTTCCTACCCAAGAAAGCTCAAACCTGATACCTCCTGGATAAGGCATCCCACCACAACCCTAGTTGGTAAGCGAGTGTGCATTTGCTTAATTTATTTTATACTCTCGAGAGTGGTGTATTTTCAGTCACGAGGGAAGTAAGTGACCATGTTTGTCCCGTTCTCTAACTGCACACTTTTTTTTTTGGCTCTTGGATCATGAGGAGAAGTTCAGAAATTCTTCTGCGGAAATGACCTTACTACCCATCGTCACCTAACACCAATATTTCCAATTTTTGTAAACACTAGAACAATTACTATATGTTTTACCTCTACTAACAAATATTTACTACACAAAAAGTTGTAGTACATATTAAATTGAATATCTAACACTTTATAGAAAATTCAAAAATATATTTTCCTGTTCATGTTTCCTAATCTTTAATTAAAATTATATTTGACGAACAATTTCATTAAATACGTAAATTAACTGAACAGTATCTCATCACAAAAGATAAAAAATAAAGGTGCTTTAAAAGAAGAAAAATATAGAGATTATGCTTATTTCTCATTTGGTGTTTGTATTGAATTTACTAAATTTAAATTTATGTTAGGTAGAATCTATCCGGGGAAAGCACTCATAATAAGAATATTGTATTTGAAATTGAAAGCTCTGATTAAGAAAAGAAAAACCTCATTCACTGTATCACATTTTTAATGTTAAATTATTATTCTTACCACAGCCATCGAACAACTCGAATATCTCAAAAATATCCCAATATCATAAAGAAAAGTCATTATTATCAAAATAGTTTTTTTCTTTAATAAGAAGAGAATTGAAATGAAAATAAAAATAAAACAGGGCTATTTAGACATTTCCATGGTAAAGCTCCGCACAATGCTCCCATCTGCAAAATGCTGCTGTATAAATTCCTCTTGAGATCCACAATGATAATTGAAACTGAAGATATTTTTCAGTGAACTGAGAGAGAAAAGAGTGATAAAAATGGCGATTAGGGTTTGGATTTCGTTATTTCTATGTGTTTTCGCATTGTTAGGATCGGAATCTTACGCTTCTGAGAACGAAGACACTCAATCGAAGGAGTTCGTTGTGACTTTAGATCACTCCAATTTCTCTGATTTTGTAGGTCGACACAAATTCATCGTCGTCGAGTTCTACGCCCCTTGGTAATTTAATCAATTACACTTCAATTTGCTGGTAAACATTGCTTTGATTGATTATTTTTTAAAAACTGAGTAGTGTTTTTTGAATCTGTAGCTTATGTCTTCCGTTTTTCTTTTCGTATCCAGGAATGATTTTGTCTTGTTATTTAGTAATTTATTTTGGAAACTATGACGGGTTGGTAAGCGAAAGCTTAAACAACAGATGCTACAGAGATTACCATAAGTTGGATCTTTTACCATCTTAGATCTAGGTTGGTTAATTCAAGAAAGAATATGGTTTTCATGGAAATTTTCTGCTGGGCAAATATTTTATATTTTAATTTGATATAAAAGTTGGAGATATAAGGTTAATCATACGAGGTGTTGGGGATATCCTTGAGTAGCTGATGGCCAACACTCTCTACCATGCAACCTCGATAGACTCTCCTGGTAATAGTAGACTCACTAACTGAGGTAGACACACACAAAAAAGGGTCGTTTGATAACAATGTCCGAGTCTTGAATGAAGTAAGTGATGTAAAATAAGAGTTGGGATATTTGTAAAGAACAGTGAGTTATGAGGGATGAAGTCTTCTACCATGGTCCCTTGGATTTCCGAATTTCAAGGTAAGCAAATACTGGAAACAATTTCCTCTAGAAATGATGAAATTGTGAATGATGTTTAATTTGACTTAATAATACAGTTGATTCTCTGACTAGACGGTCAAAGCTAGAAGCTTTAGTGCATTTTGATAATAATTGAATCAATAAAGTTATTAGCATTTATGTTTCTTATCTCTGACGAATGTCTCTATTTAAGTTATATGAAAATTTGATGCCTCAAATTAGAAGCAAATTACCTTTTCTTTCCAAGTTTATTAATTAGTTTGACATTTACAGGTGTGGTCACTGCAAGAAGCTTGTTCCAGAAGTAAGAACCACTAACACATTCCTTTTAGTATCTTGAAAGAGTAATAGCCTTTTGGAGCATAAGGAAGCACAATATATTTAAACATTTTGCTTTGATTGATTTGCAGTATGAGAAAGCAGCACAAATTTTAAGCCAGAATGATCCACCAGTTGTTCTGGCCAAAGTTGATGCCAATGAGGAGCAAAACAAGGTTCTTGCCAGTGAGTTCGACATAAAAGGTTTCCCCACTCTTAAGATCTTGAGGTATGGAGGTAGCGTTGTTCAAGATTACAAAGGACCACGTGAGGCGGATGGTATTGTTTCTTACGTGAAGAAACAAAGTGGCCCTGCTTCTGCTGAAATAAAATCATCTAAGGATGCAGAAGATTTTATAGATGTCAATAAGATCATTATCGTAAGTGCCCCCTCCTTTCTATATCTCTCTCATTATATATGTATACACATTCATAAAAGCATATGCTCATACCAGGGTGACCCGATGCACAAACAACCACTCTCTTTCATACTGATTTGCGTATGTTTTTCATATATTATTTTCCCTTGAGGGATCTGCAGAATTGGAGTTGATGAGTATGGTTTTAAATTCTTATAGGTTGGGGTCTTTCCCGAGTTCTCCGGTGAGAAATTTGAGAATTTTACAGCTGTGGCTGAGAGATTACGTGCTGATTATGATTTTGGTCATACTTCGGATGCTAAACTCCTTCCTCGTGGGGATTCATCAGTTTCTGGCCCTGTAGTTAGGTTATTCAAGCCTTTTGATGAACTTTTTGTAGATTTTCAGGTATTGGGTCGGTGTAAAATTCTTCTACATTTTCTGATGTACTAGACAAAGTTCCAACAATTGATCATATGCATTTGTAGGAGTTTGATGTGGATGCCTTGGCAAAGTTAGTCGAAGAAGCAACTATTCCTACTGTGACTGTATATAACAAGGACCCCAACAACCATCCATTTGTTGTTAAATTCTTCAACAGTCCAAATGCCAAGGTGCAGCATTTACTTAGTCTACCAGATTTATGTTGCCTGTTGAGATCTGATAGTCGTCTTGCTGTCTAAACCTGCATCTGCTTTCCAATACTTTTTGTTGATAGGCCTCTTTTATTCAAATATATAAGAAGTGATATAAAATTATACACTATACAGATGAATCACATAATGCATGATATTAATTCTCTTATTCTTGGTGTCTCTTGTTTCCCATTTTGAGGATCATTTGTTTGATATATTAGAAGAGTAAATGTGGATCAAGATTTTATTTTTTAAGGTTTTTTTGGCAGGTTCTTTTAAGTTATTTTCTTCACTTCTAATTTATGGTCTTTCCTTGCACTCGTTCTTTAGATGCTCTTTCGTTTCTGCAATCAACATGAACTCTTCATGTATAATGAATGATAAAGCGCCACAAGAAAAGATAGATGTGTAAAGACTAGTGCAATATTCATCTGTTTTTTCTTAAAAGTATCTTTGTTTCTCTGGGACGTCTAGAAAAGATTGAGGTTTTCAGTGTTTTTATCTAATAAATTTGTTTCTCATTGCTGCTGCTTGTTTAATATCCTACTAGCTTGTACTTTCTAGAGCTGGAGTTAAGAATTGCTCTACTTTTGACGTTGCATATCTTCTGCCGGTTCTGCTATCATCTTTCTATGATTGCTGTACTTGGATATGCACTTCAATACTTCATGCATTCAAATATCATCTCTTTAGAAGTGCAACTGCAACCTTAATTATCTCTTCATGCTGGACTACTTAGAGCTGGAGACCTTAACCCCCAACCCCCAATTGCCCAATTACATTTGGGAGTAGTTTCTTATCAAAAAGTATGGAACTGGCAGGCCATGTTGTTCGTAAACTTCAACAATGACCTATTTGATAGTTTCAAATCCAAGTATCATGAAGTTGCTGAGCAGTACAAAGGCAATGATATTAGTTTCTTAATTGGTGATGTTGAGGCCAGTCAAGGTGCCTTCCAGGTTAGGTTTCTCATTATTTGTGTTTGAATTATTTCTTGTTTATTGATGTTAACATGATGATATATTTGGCTTCGTTGAGCAGTACTTTGGACTCAAAGAGGATCAGACACCTCTAATCATCATACAGACAAATGATGGAGAGAAATATCTCAAACCAAATGCTGAGCCTGATCACATTGCGTCATGGGTTAAGGATTTTAAGGTGATGATTCTCCCTGCCTTCACCTTTTTTTCTTTTACCCGTTTCTCTTGGATTAATTGTTTCTCCCAGGTTTACTCATCCATTATCTTTATAAATTCATCTTCTATATCCCTTTTCTTGTACATTCTAAATAGACTGGAGTTCTCTTCTTACATTCAAAATTCTACTTAATAAATAGCAAATTGAATGAAAGGAGAAGTCCTCAAGAAACATTATTTCTATGGGCAATTTGTTTCTTGTATAGTGTCTGAAGTAATTACTTAATCAAACTTCAGGACGGCAAGGTGAAACCTTTCAAAAAATCAGAACCTATCCCAGAGGTTAACAGCGAACCTGTTAAAGTTGTGGTTGCTGACAATTTCCAGGATATGGTTTTCAACTCTGGGAAGAATGGTATTTCCTACCTAATGTTCAATTTTTACTTACATTTTGTTCAGTTGTATCTTAGGTAGTTCTTATAGGTTTCATTGTCTTAATTCTCATTCATTCTTGTGAAGTATAAGTATTTGAAAATCAAATTGTATATTTCACCATCTCGCATGGCTTTTCAGCATGACATTCATATATTTGTAAAGCATACTAGACTGACTTACAACAGTTATTAGGAGATAAGTTGTTCCAACTTCTTCTCGTTGAGCTGTTCAAAAATGATAAGTAATGCATTCTCAAAAAGTGTTGATAAGTAACAGTATCAAATATATGCTATAAGTTCAACATCTGCAGAATAGGACACAGTATTAATTAAACAAATTGCATCACAAGGTATTTAGGTGCAGTATGACATAAAATTATGAGTCAATTATGTGGCATAGTTCAGTTTCTTCCTCAGGCGCATTATCATTGTGTTCATCTTGCTCATCTTCCTGAACTTGTACATGTTCTTTTGTTAGAATATTTGTTGGATATGCAGCAACGGTAATTCATGTGGTTGTTGTTTCTTATAGTACTCATCGAGTTCTACGCCCCTTGGTGTGGACACTGCAAGCAGTTGGCCCCAATCCTTGATGAAGTGGCTGTCTCATTTGAAATTGATGCAGATGTTATGATTGCCAAAATTGTGAGCTTCCCACTCAAAACTCTTCATTATCTCATAATTCTGGAATATATTGCGAACCTTTAATTCGTTTGTTGCTTGTAGAGTGAAAATGGAGGAAACATATTGGGCCACCATGTTCTTTTTGGTTTCAAGAATAGAGGAATGTAATCTTGGAATTAAAAGTGGGTTCTGGAACTTTTTGCCATTAATAGTGTGCGATTGCAGTTTGTTATGTAAAACTGGATTAGATTTGGGCCCAGATAACGAGAATGAGTAAACATGTAGTCTGGACAAAGTACATTAATGTTCACTTTGACGCTATCACAACTTTAAAAAAATTTAAAAAATGCTATCATAACTAAGGCTAAGTGCTTACCAGCATAGTGAATTGCTGCATAGGATTGAAGGTAAAAGGATCAAGCCCGTGGCATCAAGTATCTGCTTGCGAGTATAGACTTGAAGAGTACATGCTGCATGAATTGCTACTTAGCAAATTTCTCATGCTTTCCATGCCTTTTTTTTTTTTTAAGAAGTCCCGCTATTCTTTCACCTTAGTGTGTACATGTTGGCTCCTTTTGTTGTGTCGATATACTGCAATCTTCTCTAAATATTTGTAATTTCAGTACTGGAAATTTCTAATGAACTCTTCTTTTGTTGTTATGTAGGATGCTACTGCTAATGATATTCCACAAGGAACTTTTGAGGTCCAAGGTTATCCTACTCTTTATTTCAAGTCAGCAAGTGGAAAGCTCTTGCAGCATCAAGGTGGGAGGACCAAGGAAGACATTATTGACTTTATCCAGAAGAATCGGGATAAGGCTGCAGAGCAAGCTCCGGGAAAAGATGAGCTATAATTAAAGGTAACTGTACTTGTAGGTCTGAACATTATTACCACTTGTCAGTTTATATGTGTTTTAACCAATACCTAGTGTTTTCTGCAGTTTTGGTTAAAGGGGTAAGTATTGAGGTAAATTTTGGAAGTAGTTGGAATGAAATGGAACAAGAAATGAAATTTAATCGGATGTTAAGATGTATGAGAAATATCTAGGGATGTTTTCTCTCTGGTTTTTGCTCTGTTATTTATTTTTTCAAAAGCTCCGTTTGCTGCAGTTAGTGTAACACATATTGTTGGTCTTCTGTTCTTTTGTCCGGATCTAGTGTAAGGAACAGAAATAAAGGGGAAGTAGACAACAGAAATTGTAGGAGGAACTAGAGGAAAATATTTCTCTGTTGTGTTTGGTTCGAGTGATATACCAAACAAGAGAAGGGAAAAGCCCTTAACTTCTCCCTTCCTTTCTCTACTATGCAGAACAGGGAAAATGTTAACTTTCTTTTAGACACTACTAATATTTAGAATCAGTTTCGACTGGTTTTTGTTTGCTTTATCTTGTCTAAATTTCCTCAGCTACCTCTGACAGGATGAAAATGAAGGAGTCTTCTAACGCAGTTGGCGTTGGCGTTGGCGTTGGCTGCCTTACTGACTTACAAGCTCCAGCCAAGTGAGAAGAAAGAAACAAGCGCACAACATATCCACCTTTGCTTACCCTCCCCCCCATAACCCAAATATAGCCCCTTACCCTAGTCTCTCATCAAATATTTTCTGTTGAGCAGGATTTTCCGAGGATTTAGGTATCTTAGCGGTTTGATTAGTTGCATCTTTGTATGTTGAATGGTTTTCTAGAGAAACTTGTCAATTTTAAGTTATTTACGAAGCAAAGTGAGCCCTTGAATCTTTACTTGAATGTCACTTGTTTTTATACAGACCTCTATCTGTTGCCTACCCTGTTTGGCCACGCTAATTGTTTACTGAAGTATTTGGAATATAAGTCCAAGTAGAAAGTATTGCACGAATATTGATACTGAAAACTTAAAGTTGATGAAACTCGACCTTTTGATATAAAAATGTCCCAACTGTTAATGAGGCATGACTCAGCCATTTTAGATTAATTTGACAACATATTTGAGCTTTTTGCCTGTATAAAACAATACTCAATAGTGTGTAACTAATACATATATTAGTATACATTGATAAAAACACTATCAAACAAAAGATTAAATAATACCAAATTTAATACATGTATTATTTTCTCAAATACCTCCCAGCAAACAACCCCTTACTGTCAGCTATGATACCTCACTCACTGCTGCAACCTATCCTTTGTATTGGGTCTTCTTTTGTAGCATCTAGTACACACCTTGAACTCATAGCTTGTCCTTTTCTTTTTTACAAATAGTTGATAACAATTTGTACATAACTGCTTTGTTCTATACATGAATATTAATCACCTTCAGTCCACCACCTACAAGTAGTTTCAATTTTCTCGAGCAATACAAAGAATTGGGACTAATAAGTCTGAATTGAGAAGAGGATATGCAATCACATCTTCTATGATGGTATTAGATTTTTCAACCATTTATTTGACATGATTTTGGTTGTTCATTGGTAAGAAATGAACTTATTCTCCCAAGTAGGGACTCTAACTGGACAGGAAGGAGAAGCTGGAACTAGTTTATTTTCTGCACCATTGCCAAAATTTCCATTCATCCATTCTACCATATGACACAAGATTTAGAAGTCCCTAATTTCAGCCTTTCCCAACCATGATAAACCATAAATCCAACATAAACTGCTAGCTAAGAATATGATCATCCACCAGTACGACCCAATCAACAAATAAATGAATAACTATACAAGAACCTACCTATTAACGTCAAAGGGCGAAACTGAAACTATATGATCAACTGTTGTGCTAAAAGTTACCCTCTGAAAAGCTGCACTTCTCCTAGCCACCTCGTCATCAACAGCAATCCCCAATGTGCATTGATCCACATCTGTTTCTGTCGAAAATCTCTAACCAGTGTACATTAAAAATATGAAATCCCCATCTCTTGCCTCTCTTTCAAGGTTTGGCTACTAAATTTCTTGGTAATATCCATATGACACTGCGACTGCGATCCATTTGATGTGGTGTAACTCTTCAACCATCTTTTTTCAAATAGGAAAACAAGGTAAGAATTCAATTGAGGAACTATGAACCGTCTCTAACACTCTGTGACCTAACTTGTTCATGCGCTCTCAGAGCTTCTGAAGTGAAGTTCTCCAAAGCCTTGAAAATTGGAAGTAAGCCCCCTTGTAAACTACTAGAAGCTGCATCATGCACCAATTTAATGGCATCTTTGTGCTTTGTTCTCTCCTCAACTAATTTCTTTTTGAACGAATCCAAGTCCACCTTTAGATCATCCAATGGTGAAATCCCTTTTTCAGATGGAACAATTATGTGACTTCTGTTAGACATCGTGTCTTGCTCATGCCTCAAGCCCCCTCTCTTTTGCTGAAGCATGGTTAACCGTTTCTTGTAGTCTTTTGATAGGTATTCTGCTTTGATCCTCTGTCTCTGCTCCTCATCTTGTCGTTCCCAAAGCTGCCTCAAATTTGAAGCAAAATCATTCATTGCAATTGCTACCCGATTTTCAGAGATTGCCTCCACTGCCTGACTCCAATCGTTGCAAATTACAAAAACTGGAGGAGCTCCAAGACGGCCAGGAGAGAAAGGGACAGGTCCATCTGGGGTTTCTTCTGGCTCATACGTAAGGCATCGGAGAAGCCACCCGTTTAAGGATTCTACATAGGACTTCTGACTGCAAATCCAATCATTGAAGTGACTACACCACGACAAAAGTTGCACCTCAAGTTCAAGAGTAGCTCTCAAGCTCGAATCTCTTTGGAATCCCGTATTTGCTCTGAGAGCCCTTGTTTTACTCTCCATCACTGCTTGAAACTGCTTCTGATGAGAGTTGAGCATTGACCTCCACATTCTCACCAGCCTGCTTATTTGCATACAGAAGATTATCATATTGGGTTCCAATTGGGAGAATTATGCAACTGGGTTATTTCATGCTACTTTACAAATACATGAGGGTAAAAATTGCTTCAGTTCTTATATATAACGAAGAAATGTTAAGGTCATGTGGCATTACAATGCATGAGAAGGAGAAGCTCACATTACTTCTTGAAGGAAGAAAACACAAAATAATGCATTACAATGCTTAGTTAATGAAACATTGCAGTGCATAACAAAGTAAACATTTACATTCCATCTTGAACAGAGAAATACAAAATAAATTATGAATAGAGTGTAAGTTCATGATGCATTACAGTGCATGACAAAACAGAAGTTCATACTACTACTTGAATGCAGTTATGCAGCAATACAAATAAAACACTATTCCCTCTATTTTAATTTGTTTGTCCTACTTTCATTTATTTTTAGTCTATCTATTTCAAAAAGAATGTCTCTTTCCTAATCTGGCAACTCTTTAATTTCAACATCCCACGTGGCATGTTTAAGATCAAAAAATTAAAGGGCATTTTGATACATTAAACATATTTTACTTTAAGACCACAAAATTCAAAAGTCTTCTTTTATTTTCTTAAACTACATGTCCAGTCAAACTAAGACAAACAAATTGAAACAGAGGAAGTAATAGAAAAGCTACTTAAGAAGACGAAAAGAGAAACAAAAGAAACAAAAACAACACGGGAAATAAGAATTCACTCAGCAATCACTGATAGTAGATTGCACCACAAATAGCAAGTCAAAATCACACAAGACAGACTTGGATATTCGACAAAGAAATGCCTGCAGAATAAGAAATCCTTCAATACTTGATTTTCTTTTCTAGCTACTTCTATGGAAAATACAAAACAGTTTCCAACCTTCAGATAAAACCCTTGTCGATCTTGAAAGCAAACAATTGGCATATTTATAAGTTTACATGAAATTTTTTGATAAGGTAAAAATAAGTTCACATGAAAAGGGTCGACCAGGCCAGATCATGAGTGAATAGAAAAAAATGTACATATAACATGTAACCATTTAAGATTTAATAGTTTCTCAACAGCTGAATCAAAATTACACCAACCAAATAAGAGCAGAAATGAATTATGCACACATCTATATACTTAAAAGCTACCACCTAAAATACAATTTCACCAGAGAAAATGACGCCGTCAAGTCATTCGCCGAAATTCAATAATAGTGCAGAATAAAAAACTCCAGAGGACATTAAACACTCTCCAACTACAATAATCCCCGAAATATTGTCTCAATCAACCTTCTCACTGAAGAGAAAAGTCCAAAATCATGACTGCAGATTCAAAAGCTAAATTCAATCCAACCACTAGGCTTTTTCAACCTCTTATAAAGTTAAAAATGTTAACTAGTCAATATACGACCACTAAACGGTTATTTTCAACAACTGATGAACATTCAATTAGTTCAGGACTGCACCATCACTTTACGCACAATAAGATATTAACGCAAGGACATTCATACCCTCCTCCTATGACCATGTCAAAATCCCTCTTCTCTCTCCGTCTTACCAAATAAAAAGTTATAAATAATATAAGGATGAAGGACCTTGACTCACGTAATTGCAAATGAGTCTCCAAATTTTGAGAAAACAACTACACCATATCAAGTGGAAGGAAAAGACGAGAAAATAATTGTCGATGAAGAGAAATTATGCATAAATATAAATGGTAAGGAAGGAACACTGCAGACAAATGCAATCATTTCAATGGCAAGTTAAATAAATTTTATTAACTAAAAGGTCATGAAGGTAATAGTAGCAATGGTTTTGAACAAATACACGGGGGTTATGGTTATGGTACTAGGTATGACAAAGGAAAATACACCTTCGAATCGCTTTGGCTTATGATTTTAGTGGCAGCAAACCCACATTTTATTAAGAGAATCCTCACTTAATAAGTTATAAAAATGGAGGTAATTATAGTCAACATCATACCTAGTGTAATCCCACAAGTGGAGTCTAGGGAGGGTGGTGTGTATGCAAATCTTACCCTACTTCAGGAGAAGCTATGACCACCCAACCTAACAATGTCTTAGATGTAAAGCACAAGAGTAGCGAGAGAAAGGAGATGACTTGCAAACAACCTCGAATTTAAGTGGCTGGTATTAAAGGGAGCTACCAAGTTAGCATTTCAAGAAAAACTACGAGAGAATGGAGTTTGAGACTTAGACAGGGAAATCAAACATCCTGGGGACGGAAATGTCAGGTTGCATTAAAAAGGTAGCAACTGAAGTGTTAGATGTGTCTAAAAGTCTAGGATCTTGACCATACGAATCCCAGCAGTGGAAAAAGGTGGTACAAAGAAGTTATTAAACTAAACGAGGAGTGTTATAGGAAGTTGCCAAAGCAGAAGACAGAGAAGCCTTTGAAGAAAACAACATAGCCACATGGAAACTAAGAAGGCTACTAGTAAGCTTGAGAGGAAGCTCTGGTTGGCTTATACCAGTACATCGAGACGCAAGAAGGGGAGAAAGATATGTGTAAACGAGCATGACTAAGAGAAGAAGGGTAAGATCATAAACTAGATGAAGTGCATTACAGATTCTCAACAAGTGGTGACAAGAGATGACAAAGTCAAGCAAAGATGGAGAGGCTACGTTGATCAATTGTTCAACTAACATTTTGGACCTCCATGAGTATGTGCACAATAGAAACTTTATCTACACTCATAGAATTTTCCAACGGAAGTAAGAATGCCGTGAAAGTGTCTTAAAGAGGTTGGAGTAGAATGGTTCACCATGCTATTCAATGTTATACTAACTAAGGATAGGATGCCAAACAAGGGGGGAAAGAGTAACCTTATTCCAATTTATAAGAACAAATAAGATATTCAATGTTGTGTGAACTATTGTGGCATTAAAACTCATGAGCCGCATGGTGAAACTATGAGAAAGAGTGATAAAGCAAAGACATACAAATATGACATGAGAGACTGAGAACTAATTTGGATTTATAGCCGGTAAATCTACATGAATGCTATAAACCTTGCAAAGCAGATTGATGGAACTTTATCACGAATGGAAGAAATTTCTATATATGGTGTATGATAAAGTAGTAAGAAAAGTCAATGAAAAAGAAATAAATGCATATCAAATATATAAATACTATAAAGGGCATGTATGAAGAGTTGTCACTAGCATGAAAACATTGAGCTCCTACTTGTTTACCCTAGTTATGGATGAGCGAACCAACACAATACCAGATGAGATACCACAAATGAGGTACCGTGGTATATGTTTTCTGCTGACAATACTGTGTTGATTGACGAAACAAGAGCTAATGCCAACCAAAAGCTTGAACTAAGAAGAATCATTTAAACAAGTGAGGGTTTTAGGATAAGTATAAGTAAGAATGGATATATGCACAAAAAGGTTTCGCCAACATGAGAAGAGTGAAGTTAGGTGAGACTAGACGGGATTACAGTACCAAACTACAAACTTCTTAAATAGTTAAGACTTGTCGTTTCAAGAGAATGGAATGATAGATGAACATGTTATTCAAGAACTAAAGCTGGATGGTTGAAATAGAGAACTGTCACTAGAGTGTTATGGTAATAGAAGGAAGTCTACTAAATTGAACAATAAGTTCTACAGAATAGTTACAACACCGGCAAGTAATATGGTAGTGATGTTGGGATACTAAAGTCAAACACATCCGCAAGATGAGCGTTGCAAAGATGTGGATGCTAAGATGGATGTGCAATCGTACAAGATTAGAACTACTTGCACATTTGTTAAAGGTGCAAGTAGCAGACATTGAGGATAATAAAGAGATAAAATCACTTTAGATGGTTTGGTCAATGTCTAGCATTGAACTACAACTACAGATGCTCCGATCAATATACACTATGGTGAGTTAATGTGTTAAAAGGAGACTTGATAGACCTAAACCACATAAAATGAAGTTGTCAAAAAAGATCTACAATTTCTTTGGATCAATGCAAACTTGGCTAAAGATAGGGGCAGAATGGGGAAAAAAGATCCATATAGGTAATATCTATAAGTGAGAATAGGTTTTCGTTTTCTTAGTACGTTGATTTCAGAACCATCATTTTTCTAGGAGTATCGCATATAAATCTATAATAAGGTCAAGATACTCCGACAGAGTAAGGAATACTTTACACTATCAAGTTACCCCAAAAAAATAGATAATCTGTTACAACAGGTAAAGGTGGCATTATAGAGTAAGCTTCGATGGATATTAGTGTTGAACTCCTTAGGAAAATGTACCATTATTGCATTACCAGTGATCGTAAGGGCAAAAGTGATACATTCTAAATGAAACTGGGAGGAAAAGAAAAAGAGAAGTGCTAGTAAAGGAAGACTAGAATCCAACTCCATGAGATAAGAATGAAGTAAATACAAGAATAAACAAGATAATGCAGACCCATACCCATGAATTAATTCTCCAATTTGGGGTTGCAATTCTTCATCTCTTAATTTGTGAATTCTGCTTGAAATTGCATCAATTGCTTTTATACAGACATTAAGTTTTGTCAGCAATTTTCTGATACATGCCTGGGTAGCATCTATCTTGCTAGACTCGGCCCCTTGCTCGTCCAAACTCCTCAGCCTTTTGCACTGCTTTTCATATATGATCCGCAGTTTTTCTTCATCCTGCATCAAACTAATTACCTCAATGAACACAAACTCCCAAACAGTTGAATATAACTATGATAAGAATTCAACTTTCAGAAAGTAGATACAAAAATTAGCAATGGATGAATCCTCTAAAGATGTCAACTAAAAGCACTTTGAGATCAATCAAGTCTACAATATCCTAGAGAGAGAGAAAGAGAAGTTTGAAACAGAACCGTGAAGCAGTAATCATATGTAAAGATCAAAGATCAATTCTATCACTCCAAAATCATGTAATAATCCCATTAATTGATAAGGAGGTACTGTTTATGGAAAAGCTGAACACTCCCACCCCAAAATGAAAAGAAGAAGACCGCCGTCCCTCCGTCTACAATTTAAAATGAAAGTATTCAAAAGCTATCCTGGAAGTATAGCAGAGACTTTTAAGTAACTTCCCTTTTGCCCCTTCCACAAAAGGGTCTTGGCCTTTATCCCTCTGTTGTAGTTCTGTTTATCACTAACCTTCTTTGACCCATGGGCCATTAGATTCACCATGAAGACGATAATGCCCATTAAAAGTAAAAAAAATCAAGATTTATTAAGCATATGAAGTCAGCAAAACATTTAACCCGGAAATAATATTTACGCTATTATAACAACAAAAACTACACCTCAATCCTAAACAAGTTGGGTTGGCTTTAAGCTATTATAAGTTGAATGCAAATTAAAAGAAGAGAAACATTGAATTTCAGAAATTCTATGTAAAACTTCACTCAGCTGAGAAATAAGTAATGCTAATTAGTTGATAAGATCTTCCAGAGACTACTGGTTGATGGGACCATGAAGTCCTACGAAGATTATTGTTAGAAGGCTATCATACTCTTTTTACCTTTACATGTAAAGATCCAATCCAACTATAGTTACCTACACTTGGAAGCTTTTGCCTTTTAATAGAAGGCAGTGTCATATATTATCATAGACTTAGATAAAGAGGTTTCAGTGTCCAGAATATATATCATGGGTTTAAAGTGCTCCAAATTCCATAATTCAGTGAGCCAAGCAGAAAGAACTCAAGATTTCTTTATTCATCTGTGACTAAAGCACTTTGAGATCTTGATATAATTATGGAATATAATAAAGTTCTTTTTGAGTAAATAATAAAGTTATTTATGATGAAGATATGGGATATAATAAAGTTCTACATTGCCATTTCAGTTTATGCCCTCAATCTTTCACATTATCTCTAACAAGGGCACAAGTTCATAAATTCACGAAAGCTTTTTAATGAATAACATGAAAATTCTTCAAGCCTTGCTTTCAAACTGGAAGCAGATGCCTAGACCATGCCAACCTTTTGCCCAAGAAACTAGATAGAGTAATTAACTATCCAAACGTCTGGAATGACTAAAATTTGATGATCATATCCAGTTCATTTTCAGATGTTCTTCTTACCCAAAGTAATGAGAACATGTTCCTCTTATATGTATAGAAGCACAGGCTTAACCTAGGAACTACCTCATTGAGCTCTTTCAGTTGGGCCGAGGACACTATTAGCTGATCCAAAAACTCCAGATCTATGATGATGAAAATCATCAAAGGACCTGCCCCCTAGAAAATTCGTAAGGCTAACTTCCAATGAATAAAAATACTAGTTCAGCCTTCAACCAACCATGGCAAAAGATGAAGAAGATATCAGTTAAATAGCTTTATTATCCATTAGGGATAACTATCAATTCACATGACACATGAGAGATTCCATGTTTTTCCTCTTTTGAAGATTTTGACACAAATATTATATAAACTAATAAATTTTTCTACAACAAAACAAATAGACAAATAAAACTTCCAATAAAAATATGAATCGAAAGAAAGATCTTAGTAGTTGCCTCCCATTACCTTAACTTCCTTGTATAGTTTCTTCTCCCATTCGTATAGCTCGTCAAATGTAGATGACAAGTTGCATGGCATCACAGCACTGTCTTGTCCAACGTCTTCAAAATAGGATTTAGCCAATTTTCTTGTTTTGGCAGCCAGCCTTACTGACTGCACCGTCGTCGTATGGGAAACCGACATGGATGGAACAATCAGGTATAGAATCCTGGATAGGAGCTCTGAGCACAAAAATAGATAGAACAACAAAAATCAGACAGGCAAAAGAATGTCATCGTGTTTCTTCATGAAGGTTATCAAGAAAGTCGAGATAACTGGCAAATCCCAAATAAAGGTAAACAAGTGACGACTGATCACAGAAGATTCTTGAACTGGGTGCACTAATGGCGTTAGCTACACTCATGGGAACCATTTCCATTAACGGCCTATCACCATTTATGTTCTTCAAATCATAATGGA
The DNA here is from genome assembly GCA_029582245.1 of Solanum etuberosum. Classification (NCBI taxonomy): domain Eukaryota; kingdom Viridiplantae; phylum Streptophyta; class Magnoliopsida; order Solanales; family Solanaceae; genus Solanum; species Solanum etuberosum. The sequence continues at coordinate 17,894 of JAJONR010002593.1, read as the reverse complement.
ATAAACTAATAACAGCTAAGGAATCACATAAATACATCCATTGGAAATGCATAAATTTATTTACATTGACTGGGGAACAAGAGCAACAATGACAGATACAACCTGAAGCAAACTTTGAATGTAAGCCCTCTAGTATCAATTTTTTGCCTATTTTCCAACAACAATAGCATGAAGTACAGAGCTTCATACTTTAAAAGTTATTTATTAAACTTTGAACCACATTTTGACCAATTACATATTTACATTGGTAATTTAATATTTTTCCCATCTCGTTAATTATGATCAATACAGTCTGCTCTCTACAAACTAGTTGCGCAAATTTATTAAGCAATAACAATAAAAAGACACTAATGCCGCAACTATTTGCCATGAGTGAGCTGTCGGTCATTCCATGGATAAGGTTCTCAAGTTAGTCAAGATTTGAACAGATTTTTACGAATACATGGCAGGAAAGGAAGTCTAACTGACCAGTACCAAATTTACATTCAGCAGAGCATAAGAAGATAACTTACGGACATAGCGAAGGATTAAAAAGTAAGCACACAAAGTAAAAAACTTAAAAGAACCCCAGCATCAACTGAATCAAGAGATTAAGGGACATTGGCAGAACCATACCTTTAACAAAGGTAGGCTGGTAAGGCAGCTTACCAACCTCAAGCATAAGAGCAACTTCCCTTCCATAACTAGAAGCAATCTCAAATTCATCTCGAATTTCAGCCACAACCTCATGTAGATCCCTGGTACCATGAGCATGTGATGTGGTCAAGCTACTTGACCTGGGTGATTCAATCTCGTTCTTTGACATTTCATCCACCTCAAAAGTCACCCCTTTCTTCTTCATATGCACATCACCCGAGCTTCCTGACACGAGAGTTTCAAAATTGCTCTTTTCCTCTGTAATATCAATTGAACCGGTGCCTCCACTACTATGTGATGGTTCTACACTGGAAAGGTGAGAACTTGAATCGTACATTGTAAATATCGGCTTTGTCCTGCCACCACTACCCTCAGATTTTACTCCCCTTGAACTTGATGAGCCATCCAAATTATGTAATGACGAGTCTGGTTTTGAACTGCCCATACTACTGTGTCCTGCTACACCCCTTAAATCAATGCCATGAGGCATTGATGGCATGGATTTTCTACCACTGTCACTACTTTTGGACGAATTTGTCTCCCCACTCTTAGTCTTTGTCTCATCACTCAACTTCTTTCCTTTATGATACTCCTTATACATTTCAGTCTCAGTTTCTTCTTCCAAATCAGGAATGCCCTCCCTCTCCCTCACTTCAGTTGAATTAGGACTACTACTAACTGATGCAGAACTGTTCTGTTTATGCGGGTAGTAAGCCGAATAACCACTCTCTACACCATCAAACGGATTAAAATAGTCCCAAGCAGAGACATTTGCGGACGGAGGTGGCGGTGGTTCCTTTGGTGGACTTGGTTTCTTACCTTGATTACTTTGACTTCCCCTTTCACCAATTGAAGGAGCCATTGGGTACCCAAAATACCCACCATTGTCATTTGGGTAGCTCCAATACGAATTGGAATACCCAGTAGGCACTGGATCTGCTTCGTGAAAGACTGTCTTCATCACCGGCGAAGATTTCTTCATGTAGTAAGCATACGTATTCGGATTTCCCCCAAATTGCTGCCCTCCCCAAGGAGCCTGATACTGTGGGTTCATTCCATAAAATGGATCCCAATATCCTTGTGGTGGAGCCTCATGATTCATCATCATCCCATATGGCAATCCCCCAGGCCCCCAACCTGGCTGTGAATACGGCGAAATTGATGATTCCCCACCTTCAACCATATTACGACCCTCATAATCTTCATGTACATTCCCATGATTCCTTCCAGGCTGCTCATAATCTTGTTGTACATTCCTGTGACCCCCTCGATTCTCATTATGTCCGTGTACATTTCTATGACCCTTTTGTGGCAAATTTAGATGCTCGTCGTCCGATGAATCTGATGACAAATGCAAGTGACCATGGTCATGTACAGGTTCATCTTCATCGTGAAAACGTGAAATGGAGCTACCTGAAGACGAAATCGATATCGAAGATCCAGAAGATTTATGCTTATGATGGGTGGTTCCACTGGCATTACTTCTATTACTGCCAATTTTCCTTTCATCAGGCAAAATTAAGGAAGGAGAAGAAGGGGTCGAAAGAGAAGAAGAAGAAGACCCAACAATGAGCTCTTCATCAACAAACTTCCGAAGAGCATCACCAACATCCTTAAGTGAGTGAAAATAGGAAACATGAGCAGCGGCGAGGGCATAACGGTAATTAGCAGTAGCCTTAATCAGTTCCTTCCTCTCCCTACAACGAATCACAAGTTCTGTATCAACTGCTTTAGACTCATTACACCCCATCTCAACAACAACAATACCCAAACAGTCCTCAACCCATACAACAGCTCCTTTAATCACCTCTACTTTCCGTACAACTTTTCCACCGCCTCCGGTCATCTCTTTACCTGTTTGCAGAATTGCATTGTGAAAAAAGCAAAACCCAAATCCCAAATGATGATTACAATGACTTTAAATTCGGCAAGTACATACACTAGTAAAAGTAAAAAGTAGTATGAGAAAAGGGGTAGGAGTAGAAAGGAAAATAAAAATCTGACCTTTGAAATAGAAAGGGTTGAATCTTGACCGCCCATACGAAATGGGTGTTTCAGAAAACGAAGTGGGGGTTACAAAAATCAATAAATCTATGGAAATTTGTAGAGAATCGTTTGTTTTTACATGGGGTTGAGAGAATTGAAGAATTCAAGAAGCAGTAAATAAAATTGAAAGAAGAACAATTATATGTATTGAGATTGGTGATGTTTCTGGAGATTTGTGATTGTTGTCAGAAGTTTCAGTAAAGAAAGAAACAGAGGAGGAAGAAGAAGAAGAATAGTATTCAAATATATTTCAATTTTTGTCTACTATAGTTTTGTTTATTCGGTGATTGTTTGGATTTGTGTGAAAAGAAAAGGGAAAAAACGAAAATGGGTTTATGGATGGGGCCCGAGGAAGGGTTTTGATGGTGGGGGGAAAGAAAAAAAAAAAGTGTGTCAGAATTTTTGCAGAAGAAAGCTCGTGGATAGTGAACAATGCCATTATTAACATTTGTTGGGTGACATTGTGTTTTTTTTAAAAAAAAAGGTTTTTGCCTTTTTTTATGTCTTTTTTTTTTTTTTAGTTCAAATTTTGACATTATGAAAAAAGAGTAAGGATGCCCTCTAGCCAAAACGAATCCTTATGTTCTCATACGAAGGAATACCCGTCATTGCATAATTTTTAAAACGATTATTTGTTTACAAAAATATCTTCCACAAATAAATTGATGAGAAAAGTGTTTCGAGGGATAATATTGTCTTTAACCAGGCGAATACATGCGTTAAAATTTTTTGACCTTTAAATTACTAATATCATGAATTTTCATGTACTATTATATAAAATAAAAATTTTGAAAAATGTACCAAACAATATATGAGTAATACAAAAAATTAATATAGATATTAATTTTTTTAATGCACTTTTGATGTTAAAAAGGGTGTAGGTTCAATTTAAGTTTGTCACCCCTACGTTTATGTTTACATGGCAGTTGATGCATTTTGTAAGAAATAATAAATATATCATGTCAAATTATTATAAGTCATTTACATATTAAAAAATAAATAGTACTTAATAATGATGATTAAATAAATACAAAATAATAAATTATTTTTTAATTTTTAAAATCAGATAAATAAACATAAATATTTATTTTTAGTATAATAGATAAATAAAATGATCGAAAAGTATAAAATTTAGCGACATAATTATAGCAATGATCCGATCTTAAATTATAGCATGTACTATTATTATTATCGAATAAGTTCAAATCCCATACTGTGAATCTATATTAAAAAAAAATCAAATTTACTTTGGGTTAAGTACTTATTTTATTTAAAAATGAAAAGATGATTCCCTCTCATCTGAATTCGTATTAGCACTTTTACAATTTCTTAATAAATATATTTGACACTAGTTTAATAATAATACTTTTTTTTAGATGAATTTAAAATTTAAAATAATTTTTCCATTGAGAATGTGTTTATCTATTCAAGTTTAGACTTTTTGACATAATATTTTGACAAATTAAATTCTAGGGAAAATGTCATGACATTGACCATTCGGTGTATACATAGCAAAAAAACAACTTGCCATAATTTTTGCCGAAATTGTTAAATTTTATTTAATAAAAAAGATAACACATCATACCCAATAACATAAACAGGTGTTTTCTAGGTTTAATTTGTAGGATCTTTATGGTATTAAGCGCATTTATAATTTAAATTTTATAGATTTGATTTTCAAAAAAATTAGCATTATTTATTATAATTTTAAAGTTATAAGCTTGTGTCTATTATTTATTAGAGTTTTATTAAAATTCTGTATAAATTTATATTTCACTTTAAAAATATTAAATTTAGGTGAATTTAATATCGTAGAGGTAGATTTATCCTTGCTTTTCGTAACCGTTGTACAATTCCAAATTTAGCAATATCTCTTAAAACCTTTCTAGATTATAAAAGGATCATTTAGTTCTTGTCCTTGATTCTTGTGATTTCTTTTTTCCTTTACGATTTTAAATTTAATATTATCTCCAAAAACCTTTCTAGATTATGAAAGGATCATTAGTTCACAAATAAATCTATGCATAAATTGTAATATAAGTAATCATTGAATTTTTATTATTCCTATATTGGATTAAATTAAAAGATAGAATGAGTACTATGTTGTTAATTAGACTAGTCTCCTGGTGACTTTTAATTATGTTTGATAAATTACATTATTTATCATCAAAAATTAAATAAAAATAATCGTTGAATTAGTGCATCTTATACCATCTCATCTTAATTTTGATTTTTTATTTTTCGAATAAATGAGAAATAGAATGATGAAATCAACTAATCGAAGTTTATATTGACTTTTTTATGTGGTTTGTTTCATAAAATTAAATTTCATAGAAATTAATCTGATTGAATTCAATATGTTTAAATATTTGAAATATAACATAATTTTATAGTGACATTCTCTTTTTTTGTTTCCCATCTGGTATTTATCCCGAAAGAATACTTATCACTCTACCATAATCTTTGTTGATAATTTTATAGTGATATCATAAATAGGAAGACGGAATTTTAAATAGCTTCAAAAAGAAAAATAACACGAATACATCCACACACATCCGTTCAATCCAAAAATAATAATTATTAACGAATGAAGTTTTGAATATGAATTATAATTTATGAATATAAACAATTTCTTGATAGGAAACACTCCATTCGAAATAATGAGCCCCGTTGCATATACTGAACAGATAAAAAATCAAAACATATTAAATTGAAATTTGCAATTTCCATTTTTCCTTTGCTATTGATTTTTGCTTCTCATCTACATATAAAATTAACTTACTATGTTACCTTTTAGAAGGAGATGCAGCTTTCAAACATGAGATCATGATGAGAATCTTTCAGAATTATTATTTTTTGTTATATCATGTGTTTCAAGAAAATTTTAATATAATGCCATTTATTTTTGTATTTTAAATTAAAGTATTAAACTTAATCTTTGGTAACAGGTTAAGTTTATATCTGTTTGGCCAAGAATTTTCTCATTTAATTTGAAAATTAGCGTTGATCATGAAAAATTTATGTACAATTTAAAGTTGTATTTGAAATTTGGAAAACACTAAACTCGTGTTTTTTTTTTACTTTTTCTTTTCTTTTTCACGGTATATTTTTATTTAGTACAAGGGACAAAAAAAAAAAACGAAAAGATTAAAGTTTAACGACATAATTATAGCAATGATATGGTCTTAAATTATTATGTATTATTTTGTTATTATTATCGAACAAGTTCTAAATTCCTACTGTGAATCTGTGATTTCTTTTCAAAAAATTACTTTGGGTCAAGTACTTCTTTTATTTGAATAAATTAAAAGATGATTCCCTCTCATCTGAATTCGTATTACCACTTTTACAAATTCTTAATAAATTATTTGGCACTAGTTTTAATAATACCTAGTAATACTTTTTTATATGAATTTAAAATTATAAGGAATTAAAAAAGAATGGCTTTTTCTGACATTGAAAATGGGTTTTCCTATTCAAGTTTAGACTTTTTGACATGTTATTCTAACAAATTAAATTCTATGGAAAATGGCATGACGTTAACCGTTCAATTTTAAGATTTTTAGTATTATTTTTTTAAAATTTTAAAAAGTTGTGAATTTATATCTATTGTTTTACTAATTATTATTAAATTTTTAAGCATAAATTTACATTTTATTTCAAAGGTATTTAATTTGTCATTACCTCTTGTGATTTATTTTTTCTTTCTACAATTATAAATTGACGAAATGGTTTGATGCTATGCATAAATTATAATATAAAAATTATACATAAATTAGTATCTATATTTGAATATTAAAACACCTAATTATGATTTGATATAACATTAGGTGAGTAGATAATGTTCAACTATTGTCAACTAATTTTGATGGGAAAAAAATAAAAGGAGAAGAGGTACAATTTGTATTATACAATGTTGTTGAAATGGTTACTTCATGACATTTGATGATGAAATCCTTATTGTTTGTTTATTTTTAATATACTAAAAGACAAAACAAAATACTTAAATAAACCAAAACTAAAAAAGAAGTATTAAAGCAAAAAATGGATAAAAACAACAAGAGTTGGGCCATATCAGGCCAATAAAGTGGGTTCTCCTAGTATGTGGGCCCAACAATACTTATGGAGTAGGGCCCACTCAACTTCAAGCCCAAATTTAACTTTTCTCAAAGCCCCATTTTGTTTATTTTATATGTCTTTCTTTGTAGTATGAGTTTTTAATGCTCTTTTATTATTTTGAGATTGAGTTGATGTTCAATCTACTTTTAAATAAGTAGACCGCGTTGTTTTTCTATATGCAAGTCTATTCATTGATTAAGGAAGTCCTATAAAATTCATCTTTGTTGAATCTTATCGTAATTTTTTATTTTTTGTTTTATTATTTCTCTTCTCGATCTGTCGATTCTTGACTTTCACTATTTTTTTTTGTTGGAGACAGACTTTATACACAACGTCAACTATCGTGTGAGTTGTGGCTTATGCTTCGTACTAAGAAGAAAAAGAAAATAAGGAAAACTAATTGAGGAAAGAGGAAATAATCTTTTCATTGGTCTTAAAAAAATCATTTTGTCCCAAGGAATATAAATTTAGGTAAACCTATAAATAACAGTTTAGTCAAACTTATTTATTGACTAAACTTATTTCCGATCTACTTTATTCTAAACTTTTTAGATCATATTCACTTCTTCTACTTTTTTTCCACTTCATCCCAAGAGGATCGAATCATTATCAATAATATTCCACCAACTTTACTGATCGATAATGAAAATGATCAACCACTTAAGCAAGCCTCTGTACTTATCGAAGAAGGGGACTTCTAGAGTCTAGAATATATATGCACCCTTTGAAGAAACCAATTATAGCAAAGAGGGAGACAACTACTATAAATATGGGTAGTTACATTTCATTATCAATTGTTTGGAGTTCGTGACCACCAAACATACATCTCCATCTAACAAATCACCTAAGATTCTTCGTCAAAGTTAGAAAGGACTCTTCAATCGATTATAAATGAGGAAATTTTCAAAAAATATAAGGACCATAATATAATAATATTATATAAGGAGAAAAACAGTATACATAACGTATCAACTTTGGATAAAATTGTATAATAGTGAACGAAAAATATTTATTCACAAATATGGACTAAATCGGATAACAAATTCAAAATATAGACTATATGGCATAAATATTTTATACTTCATAAGGTATCACTGTATAAATTTTTTAAATATAAATACAATGTTAACATCAAAGCTATTGAATTATGTCGAATCTGTAACTTTAAGGTTGACTACACTCATGAATAAGATTCTTTATTCTTAACCATAAATTTTGATTTGAGCTTTAAGTATGAAAAAAAAATCAGTATAATGTGGATACGAGACATGAAAGGAAAACAAAAAAAGTGATATCCTTAGAGATTGATGTATTAGATTATGTGCACCAAACATGAAACATAATAAATAAAAGAGGAGAAACTAGAATGAAGAGTTATCCATAGACCAAACAAGATACATGTCCCAACATGGAACAATAACATGGACAAAACATAAAAGATAGATTGAGGTATGGCCCAGACAAGACAACAATTCAGGATATTTTCATACTCTTTAACATTATTACAATTTAAAAAGAATTTTTTTAGAAAGCGAATCTAGCGTTCATAACAATATGAATCACTCATTCCCAAATATACAAATTAAGTATTTAAATAACCCTTATATAACAATAGTTTGACTTTTCACCAACATAGCAATATAATTTTTTCAAAACAATACAAATTCAAAAAAAAAAAAACGTAAATTAAAAAAGAAAAGAAAAGAAAAAGCAGCACACGTTTTCCCTCTCATTCAGTTATTTACCTTCCACAAATATGCTTCTCTCTCATAACCTCAAAAGAATTGTAACAAAAAATAAATTCTCTATCACTTGGTTTCAATGGTTGAAAACAATGTAACAGGTATGTATCAGTTTCTTAGTTACTTTCGAGTTTTTTTTTTAAAGAATATATAGTTCAATTTTGATTGTTTTAAGATTTTTTGTTGGTTTATTTGATACTCTTTCTCTCTCTTGTTTATGTAATTTCTAACCATTTTTTTCACGAAATTGTTTCTAGTAATTGTCTATTTTGAACTTTTTTTGCGAGGATCTGATAGGAAGTATTGATAATCGCTATGATATTGGTATTCCTGTGATAGTTACTTACAAATTATTTGATCTTCCTTGCACATATTTAAATTGTAGGTTTATTTTTTTAATTGTTGAAGTTGTTAAAGTGGAACATTCAATATCGTTTGTAGATGATGATATTATTCATCGTAAGATTTCACATATAACCAAAATAAAAGTTACAATTTATTATAAATCGAATTGTAAATATTTATCATTGTTTATGGATAATATTGATATGAAAAGTAGTGCTAAATAATAATGTACACAATTTTTAATTAATTTGATTATACAAAACAATTGATAAATTCTTGGTTAGATTATGGTGTATATCCTGATTTAAAATATGTATTTTGTATCATAGTGCATTGTACACCAAAGTTTAATCATAATGTATATCATTATCTAATTAAATTGATTGTACAACATATTTGGTGTTTTTTTTAAGGTTATGGTGTATATCTTGTTGTAGGTCGTATATTATTGATCATATTGAACTGAACACCATTAGTTTAACCATAATATGCACCATTTTGTATATGAGATTTTTTTGGGTGAAAATTTTATAATTGACATATATAAGACTTATAATTATAAGTTATGACATTATTCTTTATCTTTCAAGTTATAACAATAAAAAATTGCAGGTTCTAACATTTTAGTAAAATAAAAAATGATTTAAAATAACAGTAAAAATTAATTAGTGTGAAAAATAAATAAGGTAAAAACAGATATATTAGTAGAAAATAATTTGAAAAAATTAATGATAATTAATATGAGACATACAAATAGGAGATTCATAAAATAAGGAATGTTTGTTTTCCTTGTTTAGCTCAAAGCAGTTAAAATTCGTTCAAACATATATTCGTTTCTTTTGTTTGAAGATTTCTCTCTCTTCTCAATATTTTCTCTATAAGTTGTCACTCTCATCTAATTCATATTCGTTTTTATTCAATAATCTTTATGTTCTTGTAATGGACTTCTTATTAGTATTAATAAAGCATGGTGGTAGATGAGATCCTTCAGATTAGTGTTCTTTGCGATTTTTTATTTGTATTGGAATACAAACCAAACGTAAATTTTTTTTATGAATAATGATACTGAATTTTTTTTTCCAGATTTTGTTTGTGTATAATAGTTTTAATTATGGCATTTTTGGTATGAATATTCATTTTTTGAAATTACATAAAATTCGTTTGAAATTGGTATAGATTTTGGTTTGAACATTAAATTTTTTTGTATGTTTCTCGTTTAAAAAAATTAAATAAAATTTATTTGAATTTGGTATACTGGTTATACCATGTTGGCACGATTTTAGAATTATATTTGAATGAATTTCGTATACTATTTATCTAATAAATGACAATTAATAGTTAAAAGTGGTATTATTTTGGTATTATAGTGGCATGATTCTGCTGTGAAAAAGTGACAACTTATGGCATGAAATAGGTATATAAAGTGTGCATAATAATTGCATGAAATTTGTATACTGATTTCAGATTTTTTGTTGTGTATAATAATTTTAATTATGACATTTTTTAAAAATGTATAATGTTATATTTTGGTATGAACATTGAATTTGTTCATTATTTGTCTGACCCATTTTTAATTTTTTGGTATGTTTCTGGTTAAAAAAATAGATAATTTTTTTTTTCGATATTTGTATACTACTAATACCAGACATGTATGTCAATCGATAATATTTTTTGGTACGATTTCTGGTTTGATTGGATTTTTTTTTTGGCATTATATTGTAATGAATTTTGGGAATAATAATGTAATGAATTTAGTATACTGTTTATTTAAGAAATGACAATTAATATTAATAAGTTGGAATTATTTTGGTATTCTAGTGGCATGATCCTGGTATGAATAATTGATAACTTTTGGCATGAAATAGGTAAGAAATGTGTGAATAACAATTGTATGAAATTTGTATACTGATATAACATACGTGTTTTTACTTTTGTATCTTGTAATAACATATGAAATTGTTTAAAAATAATATATGTATTTCTACTTTTGTATGAATTTTGTATGCATAAAAATGGTATGAAATTTGTATAATGATATAACATATGTATAAAAGTTATTTGTACTTTTGTATGATGTAATACTGACACAATAATTTATGATGGAACAGAAAAATATGCAATTCAAAAAGTGTAGGAGCATAAATTATTGTCGCCTAGTTCAAAAAGAATTGTATGGAGACCACAACTTGAATGCTGTAAATGGTTTGATGATGTGAAATTCAAGAGGTCTAAGATTACGTGCAGTGCATGTCGTCGGGAGGGAAAAACAGAAAAACATGTTCAAATTACCCTTCTGAAAAAAAAGACATAATTTATTTTTATTTTGATTTGGTTGTTTTATTGTGACAAACACATGTTTTGATTTATTTTGTCTTTTAAGTTAATGAACTATAATTTCAGAATATTTATTATGTGTGCTAGTTAAGCATTTGTGTATTCAGTGTTTTTCAAATGTATACTCAAAAACTAGGTAATGCTGGTATGCGATTGATATCGATTGGAAAAATTAAGTCAAATCTTAGTATGAAATTGGTATACATTTGGTATCTAACTGACGTCGTAGTGGTATCGAATTGATATCCCATTGAAAAATTGAAAAATCAACATGTAGTTGAGATTTCAACCAAATTAGACAACCTAAACAAGTTAATGTTGTATTCAATTGGTATCCATTTGGTAACCAACAGATATCCCACTTGAAAATGAAAAACAAAAACAAAATGTAACTGATATTTCAGCGAAATTAGACAATCTAAAACAAGTTAATGTTGTATCCAATTTATATACACTTGGTATCTAACTTGAAATTTTAGAACAAAGACAAAAAATAAAAATGTATTAAATTGGTATCCAACTGGTATAAATCTGAAAAGAATAAATCTGACAATGTAAAACAATGCATATTATATATTGGGGAAAATAATTATTTTCATCCCTGTGTTATGGTCTTATTATGATTTTAATCCCTGTGATATTCGACTTCCCCCATTTAACCTTTAATTAAGCAAAGAAAATTATTTCAGTCCTTTTACTAACGACAGTTATAAACATAAACAGATTTGTCATTACTGTCAGGGGCATTTACGTCACTACAATATTATTGCTATTAAATAATATTACTAATAGATTTTTTTTATCATTTATTTGGCTGCCTAAAGTATTTTTTCTCTCTCCATCACAACTCACAAGCTTCATTTCCATCCTCATCGTTTACTTTAGTGAAGTGTTTTTTCTCTCTCCATCTCTTCTTCTAATAAAATGCAGACTCAATCAAATTTTATGAAATTTGAAGAGGAAATTCATGGCGGAGCTCATTTCAGGATGATTTTTGCTAAAATTGAATTTTCTTCACCACTTTTCAAGTTTGAGCTAGGTCACTACGGTACTCTTTTTGTTCCTCTTAGTTCTTGTTTTTTAACATACCCTGTAAAGACATTTTGATTTCTGAAATTTGGTATTTTTATTTGATTTTTCTATCAAGTTTTCAAATGATTTGCATTTTTGAAAATTTGTCTTTCATGATAGCTCAAGTTTAGTAGGTGATGGGTTTGACTGTAAAAAAATGTACTTGTGGATTTTCTACTTCACCTAAAATTCATATATATTCCTCTCAAAAATCGCTACTACTCTCCCTTGATATTTTGAAAGCAATACGCTATAAAATATTGGATTATAAATTTCGAGGAGTGATGAAAAATTTGAGCTTTGAAATTTCAAAATGGAGTTTCACTTAGAATTTTGCCACTTTTAAACTAGGAAATACTATTTATATTATACTAGTTTCTATAATTTAAGAAAAATGTTACTCCATAATTTTTTAGGCTTAGAGCTTAAGCTCACCTTGAATGAGCCTCTGACAAGACTGCTGGACTGCTGTCATTATAGCAGGGTAAATTAACACCAATGAGTGAAGATTAAATAAATGTCTGTATTGGACTTGAATTGAAGCCTGCAACTTGGGTTCGACAAAACTATTTCGTTGGTGGAATAGTGAATTTCATAATGAAACTTCAAATTTGATTTTTCGAACGTCGTAACTTTTTACATATTCTTGTTGCCTTTTTAAAGTATAAAAAATGTGTTCTTCCACTTGAAGATTATCATTCGTTGATATCTCTCTTTATAGTTGTTTGTTATGGGCATGTTTTCAATATATCTCTATTTGCAAATATTGTTGTCTGCAACTGAAGTGTTGTGTCTTCTTGAAACAGGAAGGTAGATAAGCTCGAAGAATCAGATCCTACACTCCTTACGAGCTCGATAACTGAAGACCTCGAAGGTACAGAGTGATGTTTGACATGTTGTTTGCTTGAGACTTAAGTTAAATTGCTTAGAAACGTGTTAACATGTATCTCTTGGGTAAGCTGGTGAAATTTTTTAGTTAGATCTCGAATTCAATTATAAAGATATTTATCGTCTATCGTAGTAATTGACTTCATTAGTCAGAAATTTTGCTTAAAGTCACCATTTCAATTTTATTTGTGGAACTCTTCCTTGAACTGGAAATCAAATTATAGAGAAGCATTACAAAAAAAAGGATGGTTTAGTTCAAGTTAAGATCAAGAAGAATAAAAGCTAACTTTTAAGTTGCATTCAGTTTTAAAAGGAAAAACACAATCATTTACATATCACCAGAACATAATCAACTTTAAAGTCATAAAAGAAGAACTAAATCTAAACTCATGTCCGTAATGTCATTGGTTTTCTGTAACATCTTTAAGGGACAATTTTCTTCTGAGTTCGCGGATCACTTCTTACTCTCTTATTATTTTGAGAAAGCACTTCTTGTAATCTTGACAGTGGGACGTACTGCTTTCCCATTTTCTCGATGATGAGTGGTCTTGTACCTTCTCTGGAATGCTCACCAATTTCTTCTGATATGAATGTAGAACTCCTCAATTGTTCTTGAGGTACCCTTGTCTGATTAAGTTGATCGATCTACAATATACAAAAAATAAATAAATAATCCAGCTAGTAAGATCCAATACATACAACATAAGTAGACAACAAGAAAGATAATTACAGTTTGTTCTGTCACAAATGAGGAACTGAATTGCCTTGATGCCACATTCTCAAAAATAGTGCTTGAAACCTACAATAGAATCACATTTTAGTACTATTACTATTGAAGAGTAGAACCAATTTATGTGATTACTTACTTCTGCTGCATTAATAGGTATAGAAGAGCCTTCCTTTTCGACTTGCTGATGAATTTGTTGATGTAAAGCTTCAGATTGGTTTCTTCCCTAAGAACAGGGAATTTTCTACTATTATGTCGTAAGTTTCCACATGATCCGCACTTTTTTTTCTGCCTTTTCTTGATGCTTTTAACAAGGTAAGCTTTCTAGAATCTGATTCTTTTTGCTTTGTCTCATCAATTCCTCTCTTCCTCAGTTTTTTGGGTCTACCTGGTTGTGCCTTATATATGGGTGGCAATGGTGGTTCTATCCCTGTCTTAGGCCATTGATCAAAGCTGACAATTGGCAATATGGATGGGTTATAACTCTTCATGTACTGTTCAACTGTATAGCATTCATGAACATACAGTTCAGGCTCATCCTTTTTAACCCATATAGCCGCAATAGCATGACTACAAGGTATTCCTGTTAATTTCCATCTCCTATAAGAACATATTTTCTCCTTAAGATCAACAGAGAATAGTCTACGATGAATGTCCTCAATTTGATAGTGAAATTGATCAGATTTAGTGGTAATACATTCAGCAGCTTTAACCTTATTTTTCTCTAACTTCAATATGATCTTTGGAAAGATTCTCTGACAATACTTCATCATTTTATCTCTGTTCTTTTGAAGGCTGGACATCATGTAGATCCTAATTGATTCAATCATCTTCCAAGTATGCTTGTCTCTTACATATAGAAGTACACTATTGAATGACTCGCATAGATTATTTAATAGCACATCACACTTTGGAAATGAAGAGAAAAAAGCCCTTGATCAGTGAATAGGGGGCTTATTAGTGAACCATTCAGGGGCTTTTGAATCTAGTTTTCTCATTTCTTCCATATGCTTAAAGAATTCAGCTTCTGTAGTTGCCCTGGCAGCTTTCCATAGGACATCTTTCAATGCTTGTCCTCCAAAATCTTCGGTCTTAAAATTATTGTACAGATGTCTAACACAAAATCTGTGTGCAACATGTGGCATTGTATCATCAAATGCTGGAATTAAACCTTTTTACTTATCAGAAATGAAAGTCCAAGAAAAAAGATTTTGTGAAATTCCTAGATCCTCGTCAAGAAGTGTAAGAAACCAACTCCATGTTTTCTTTAGTTCACCTTCCACTATTGCGAATGCAATAGGATACATGTTGTCGTTTTCATCAATGCCTACTGCTGTCAATAGTTGCCCCCCTTGTTGGTTCCCTTTCAAATGGCATCCATCAATTTCAATTATGGATCGACATTCGGCTAAAAATCCATGTTTACAAGCTGCAAAACACACATAGAGTCTTAAAAATCTCTTTCTACCATTGACCATTGTTTTTGAATTTTCGTCCAACTTTAAAATACATGTAGTCCTTGGATTACTCCTTTTCAGCTCAGCATAATAATCCCACAACATCTCAAATTGCTCTTCTTTAGTCTCTATAATTAGATCTAATGCCTTACTCTTTGCCATATAAGCTTGATTTCGTGAAATGGTACAATTATGACCTCTCATCACAAGAGCTTGAAATTCTTTCACACCCCAATTTGGATTAATTCAAAAATATTCTACACACTTCTTAGCTAAAAATCCTGAGTCAATAGTCTTGTTATCTCTTTGATTGCCACAGAAATGGTCAGGACCTATTGTCTTGATCATGAAAGACTCATCTTGATTAGCCTTTGATACGAATATGAACCATTTGCAACTTGACACCTTACAAGTTACCCTAGACCTCGTACTTTCATTCTTTTTAAATCTAATATCCTTTTTTTGGATCACAGCATGTACCTCAACTGCCCATTTGAAGTCTTTGCTATTACTTAAAATCATATGAAGTGCAAACTTAAATTTTGGATCCTCCAAATCCCTAGTTGGATTGAAAACAATGGATCTTTTACGATTTTCATCGTTAGAATCTCCATGTAAACTCATCAATTCCTCATCTGATGTAGAGAAGTCATCTTCTTGAGTGTCACTAGGGAACATAGCCAACATATTTGAGGTAACTCCATGCTCAACATTCTTTCCTTTGACTTGATTATCTCTACTTTTTCTAGTAACACCAACTCACTCTACGGTAGAGTTGATGGATTTATCAAAACTCATGTCAGCTTCTTCTAAGGAATAATCAGAATCATGAAATGACTCACATTCTTCAGTTGTCGAATCACCCTCGTCGCTTTTCTCGATTACATCCACATCTACCAAGCCTTCTTCATCATGTAGTATTGGGCCACCCTCGTAATCAACCACATCATAGTTCTATTGATCCTCATTTGTGTGCTCGACAAATATCTCCACCTCTTTATTCTCAGGAATTTCATAAAAAAGTTTATATATATCTAAATCAGTTGATAAAAGTCTTATACCTGTCTCCAAATAAGGTCCAAACTTAAACCAAAATTTTACTTTTCTATCATTGACTTTCAACTTTTTCATACACTGCCTCATCTGAATGATAGAATTTTCTTCTCCCTTGCAATAGTCATAATAAGCTATTTGTCCACTAACATAGTCCATCTCTGGTTCAAACACCCATCGACCCTTATAGTGTAGTTTAATGGTGTACATATCTGGATCTCCACCTTCATCTGCCATGAGAGAAATAAAAGTAGGTGGTCTTAGGTTTGTTATAATAAATAGAACCAACAAAAAATATGAATTATCATACAAATCCAAATTAGTTTTGAATTTGAATTATGTTGGTTTCAGTTCTTGAAGAATTGAGTTATATGTATGAGATTTTGGAACTATTCAGTTAAATTGTCTGCACATCCCCGAGTCTTCACTTTTACCTATTGTTAAAAAAAATGCTTATGTCATTTTAACAAGTAGACCCAACATGAAAACATATCTATTTTGTAATTAAAATATTTACTCAGTCTCCATAATACTGAATTGCATGCATTGGTTTTTAATAAAACTTTAATATTTTCTAAATATCAATACAATTCCATAATATACACACACGGATACACATTATTTTAAATGATGCACCAAATTATATAGTTAGTATTCATGTATTAATTCTTATATAATCAAAGATTTTGAAAAAAAATTCATAGTGCGGTATTAAAAATTCATAGTGTCTTGTAACGCAGTTTCATTGTGAAAAGATTGATATTTTCCTCTTCAACAGGTACAAGGAATTGCTTATGTTCCCTAGAAGGAGTTGACAAGTAAAGAGAAATTGTCCTAGAAAGAGTTGACAAGTAAAGAGAAATTATCCATCCACCAACAAACACAAAAGTTACTCAGCCATGAAATAGACAATTAATCTGCATATCAATGAGAGAAGCAGGGCCAGGATATTGTTATAAGTGGGGGAGGATTCTATGGAAGATTGTAAATATGTTCGTATGTTTAGGCTTTTTTTTATTTTATAAAAGTGTTCCTTATTGTAATACCGTAATTGCCCCTGACAGTAATGACAAATCTGTTTATATTTGTAACTGTCGTTAGTAAAAGGACTCAAATAATTCTCTTTGCTTAATTAAAGGTTAAATGTGGGAAGTCGAATATCACAGGGATTAAAATCATAATAAGACCATAACACAGGGACGAAAATAATTATTTTCCCTATATATTGTTGTCAAAAACTGTAGCAAAAGAAATATACATCACCCAAAAATCAAAACATGTAATTAAAAGTCTAAACTGCAATAATTAATACAAGTTCTATCTTTTCCTATCTCTTCAATTTATATTCCGTATTTAAGTGTGATTTTTTTTTTACCATAGTTAGGCTAAAATTTAGGAACTCCTTATTACAGATTTTATGATCTCATATATATATATATATATATATATATATATATATATATATATATATAAAAA